>SRLM01000085.1:2403979-2563626 GCA_015708895.1 Populus ilicifolia | reverse complement strand
GGGGGATACCCCCCCCCCCCCCCCCTCAGCACATCTCAAAAGTATAAGTAAATCCGTGATTAATCAAAGCATAATAATAAAAAAAGCCAGTCCAACCATTGAAGTAGAAATTGGCCTTTTCCGCCTTCATTTCCCACTATGTAAACAAAGATCCAGTAGCGTGTGAGTCTTTATTTTTAGTTTTGGACGTCAGGAATCATGCTAAATAAAATAATAATAATAACAGTAACTTCTACCCCACACTCTCTTGAATTAGACATACTCGCGATTTTTGCAAGATTTGATTTCTTTTATTTTTTTTTATCTATTTTAAAATTGTTTTGATGTATTAATATAAAATATAAATTATAAAAAAATAAAAAAATATTATTTTAAATAAAAAATACTTATAAAAATAACTATTATTATAATAATGTTAATTACTATCTTTAATTTTGACTTTCAAACACGTGTTAAGCTACCATTAATAATATCATATACTAATAATACTTCTTGGTTTAAAAGCTTTTCAATGATTCTAGTTTGTTTAAAAAAGGTGAATTTGAATAGCTAGATGTTTTCATTTCTAAACATATTTTTTATATGTTTTTTATGTTTTTTTTCTCTAAATTGAATAAATTAATTATATTACAAATGATGTTCATATTATATTTGTATTGCTTGATAAAAATATCTATTAAATTTTTTATTTTTGAATCTTTATATTATTCAATCTCATGTACCAGCTTAATATTACTCTATTTAAATTATTCTAAAAAGTACATTATTAATTTTTCATCGTATGCTATTTCTATAATTTTATTGTGGTAGGATTTGAGATGAATTATGAGACAATATATTCCGGTGTATTTAATGAACTCATGAACACAAAATGTTTTTGGAACAATTACATTTGGAACTAGATATATTTTTATTAATTATATTAGATCATATAAATTTATCTTTTTAATAACTCTAATTCTATTAGATCATATAAATTTATCCTTTTAATAACTTTAATTCTAGTAGCACCATCTTATCTTGATTAATTTCATTTTATGACTTAGTCTTTCATTGGTAAATGTTTCAGCAATTATAAAGTTTAGTGTTGTTGCTACCCACACTAAAATAATTAAAAAATATATAAAATAATAATTAAAAATAATAAAATCAAAATTAAAAATATATATTTTTCATAATGATAATATTGTTAATACTAATTTTGTTATGAACTTAGCGCCGAAACTCTGATCAGCTTACAGATTTACATATGTGGTAATTAAGACAAAACGTTATTCTACTTCGATGAACAATTCGAGGAATCAGCTAAATGCAAATCAACCGCAAGTGGCAAGAACTCAAGTTTTTTTTGTTCTCCAAGATGAAGAGGCTTTCTAGTTCAAGTTTCTAGTTTGGGGACCCTCCAAAGAAAGATGTTGTGGCTCGCACGCACGTTCGTAGCTGGTCAATGATTGTGTTGATGATGGACACCTGGGCTAATCTCTTACCTGCAAAGCATGGAGCTTGGTTAATTACCTTTAATTAAGTACTCCGTGTTTCGTTAATTCAATGACCTAATTGGCGATTAAGGAAACATCGTATCTCTATTGGACAGCGGAATCTCCATCACGTGGTCTCATCCAATCAAAGGTTGAGTTCTCAAAACTTGCACCAAGTCGCATATTTAATAATCTTTTGGTGTTTTAGTTGGTGCGGTCATTACCTAAGGCTGTATGGGTACTGAATAAAGTGATCATCGGTGTTTCTTGAGCGATAATATTCCTTTTGGCATCCCGTTTGGTACCGAGGGATAATTTTCTTTTAAGATTCGAGATTTGAATTGGTTTAGCGGTCTAATTAAGCTTATCTCCCCTTTTGTATTTCCTTCTTATATGTATTAAGTGCGTTCATTCATGTTTACGCACAAACAAACACACCTACGTCCCAGGATAAATCATCGCCACAAGTTATAGAACCCGTTTTAATACAGTCTAATCTTAAAACTAGCTAGAAAAATAATAATTTAATCTATAATTTGAATGTAAATATGCAATAGGGTAGCCAGATAACAATAATATCATAACGAGAGATTGTGTATATTAAGGTACACGCAACTAATGTTCTTTTGACATGACAGTATCATATATTAACGAGATGGACCATGTTAAACATGTGCAAGAGGTCATGTAACCTGCGAAAATGAGGAATATATATATTGTTTATAACCAGATAGGCACACCTAACCTCCCCCGTCGACATAAAGTCCAGAGGGCCTTCTTTTAAAAAATGGGTGAGAAATGATGTCAATATTCCGATCTACAAGCCGATAGAGTGGGAGAAGCGTGACTCATGCAAGCAATTTATGGTATTCGACGATAAAAAATTATAAAATACCTGGACAAAGTCACACAGATAATATATACCATAAAGAATTGAGCCCTAACTAATGAGATTCAAAATGTTTTCGAAGAAGAATCGTGATTTAATTAGCTATTCAAAATAATCTGATTTGTTATCATATTTGTAGTTACTCTTTCCTCCAAATTAAGCACTAGGAAAACTGTACAACTTAATCTTAAGAACAGCAGAATTTCTCAAATTCTATCAGCCTCGTTTCCCAAAAGCTGCTTACAACTTTATATATGGCGTTTCTCCTTGAAATTAAGTACAAAGTTCATTGGCAAATAATATTGTACACGTCAGTTAATTCATTCAGATCTTAGAATAAATTAAGCATGATGGAAATCTTTATATGTATGTCAAGTTTCTAATTTATCTTTTTATCAAGATTCTTAAACCACTGAGATTTGCTATGTGATTTGCACACAAAACACTTTCATTTGTCTAGGAAATCTTGAGGGATGTCGATGGTTAAATTAAAGATATAATAACAAGTTGAGACATTAACTTATTCATCATGTAAGAACATAATCAGCTCAAGCATAAATAGAATTAATCAGAAGATATGTGTGCAGAACATATTCTTCTGCCTTAATTAGTCATCTTCTGATCACCAGAAAGCAATTCTTTTCCCTTTTTGATGAAAAAGAAAACTAGTGAGTATCTTTTTTAAGTACTTAATGCAGTGACCAAAAGAGTAGAACTTAGCTGCACTATCTCTGTGTGTTTTCTTTTTGTTCCTTTTGGCTTCGGAGTGTACAGGCGGTTGCTTGTTCATGACAGTTGCAACTGCCAACCAACGGCCTGGAAACAAAGAAGAGCAGATTACTTTTCTGCTTCCGAATTTCTGTATCCTTGTTATCTTTTTGCCTCTTTTTGGTAACCATACCAAAGCTAATTCTTTGTCATCTCACAACTTGGCGTTTTTAACTCGCTTTGATAATTACGTACGTTAATACATTCTTTTCCCCTAGAAGCACACTATAGCCAGCTCGTTACATTACTTTTCCTGTATATCCACTGCTACAGCTAATGTGATGGAGCATTAGTCGCCAAACATGCCGTAAATCATTCACCACAAGCTTCTTCGATCCCTGGTCCTAATTGGTGTCTTCTGGTTCCGATCTATATGTGATTACGTGTTTTAGCTCTTCTTTTTTTCTTTATTTTTTGTCTTGAAAGGTCAACACCCGCACGTCGCTTCCAATTAATTGGAATCCAGAAATGCTCAAGCAACATATATGTGTCAAATATTTCTAAATGGGTGGAATATTAGTAGCTAGACTTCTGATCCAGCGAAGGCATGATATATATATATATATAACTAGTGAATATAAAAAAAAAAACTGGTGAATATTTGAGACTTAAATGCGAGTATACTAGGAGGGGGTAAGCCTGTCGTGTTGTGCAATATTCTAATGAATACTGTAGCCATAGTGTGTGTACGGATTGAAAGAATGAGACCCTGTGAGAAAATCCAGTCAATTTAACCCTATATTTGTCAATTTCAGGCCATTCCAGCCATTTGGTAACAGTGCGAGGACGTCTATTGTTCTTTAATACTCATCGAGACTTGCAGTGACGGAATGTAACTTTCAATGCTTAGGCCGCGAGGGATTCATGATGGCCGCCTCCCAGATCTTTAAGAAACTAAATTAACTTCCACCCTCATATTTGTGATTTCTCAGGTAAAGACCTTCTAAGAAGTTGTTTCACATGTAGCCTTATCTCCTACTTTATATTTATTTTCATATTTGCCGTTGCATGTTTCTCATGCCGCCCCCCTTCAAGCGCAGAAATCTGAACACGAAAATAAAAAAGAGCTTGAAGTAATATAAAATAAATGACTGTTTTTTGTAGGTTAGATAAAGACAGGGGAAATGACTGAAAGCAAGAGCAATTCAAGATTTTACTGATTTGTTTGAACAAGAAGATCGAGTCAAATTACCAAGATTATTTTCCTTAAGGGCTACTTTACTGAGTGGGGACAAATACAGGGTCTAAAACGAGGAAGAGTACTTGAGCAGTTGCTGTCCTAAAATAAGAAAAATATGAACAAAAATAAGGAAACAAGTGCAAAAAAAGGCAAGGCCCAGTTTTGGTATCAGCACGTGTCGATAATCTATTAGATAGACAGCTAAGCAGGGAATCGGGGACCCAGGTACGAGGAAATCATATTCTCCACTTGATGGGGTGGCGCTATCAATCATACTCGCTCCCAACTACCGACATTTGTCTTTAACAATCTCGTGTCTTCTTCTTAACCCCTCATTTGATTCTCTTGACCCTGAAGAATGGTCAATTAAGACACCTTGGTTGGATTAACCACTTAATTAAAAGAAATACTTTGTTTTAATCTCTCATCAAAGGCCAAAACACCCACTTTCAACTTTCCACATAAAGCAAAAGATTGGCATCCTCAACATTTCTCCAAAAGAGGAGCAGCAGCTGCTCTTCATCCATCCATTCTCCATCATACCTCCTGCACAAGTATGCTTCTTTTCTCTTCTTTCCTTTATTTAATTTTTCTTGCTTTTTTCCCCCTGATAAATAGTAAACTCCCTATTTATAGACCTTTCTTTATTTATCTATTTACATGAAATTACTTTCCGTTTATTCTCACTTAATAATAGACCAATTACTCTCCTATGCCTAGACTAATTAATACCACGTCTTCATTTCTATTTGTGAAAAAAACAAATTACTGTTTCATTCCCTATAGTTCGTGACCCCTTCACTTTAGTGTTTTTTTTTTTTTGTGGAGTATTTTTTGGAAGGATCCCAACTTTTTATAGATTTATACCATCAAATGTTTTTTCGGAGATTCTTTATCAGCACTAAGCAATATATTAATTCAAGAAGGATTTTTCCTGTAATGTTTTTGACAATTGACTTAGTTGTGAATTCAGATCTTGGATCTGCCTAGCAACAAAAGAAGAGTGAGAAAACCCCAAGATCAGCGAGATGGGGAGAGGAAAGATTGTGATACGCAGGATCGACAATTCGACGAGTAGGCAAGTAACTTTCTCCAAAAGAAGAAATGGGTTGCTCAAGAAGGCTAAGGAGCTATCAATCCTTTGTGATGCAGAGATTGGAGTTATTATCTTCTCCAGCACAGGCAAACTCTATGACTATGCAAACACTAGGTCAGACCTCTCTCTCTCGATCTCTCCTCTTCTACTTCTATATATTTGGTTTATACAGTATATATGATTCAATTAACAGTAATTAGTTCACATGCACTGATTTGCTTGCTCTTGATTTGTCCTCCATCTCCATCTTTATCTTCCTTTTCTCCTCCTCTTTCACAAAATAAGCAGTTCACATGCTCATCAGGTAATTGGAATTTAATTTTTACACAAAATACAGCTTCTAAAATATGGTTCATAGAGATAAGGTTATTGCATAAAATAAAGTTACGACTTTGTTTCGCGAGAGCTTTCCTACCTGAAGACCACCTTTTTTAGACGCATGCATGTTGTTACCGGCCGACACCTTAATTAATTTCTCATCAGGGATTCAAGGTGATCAGCCCGGTCATTATATTGTTGATTCACATTCATTTTGTTTAGGCACATAAGCAGCTTATTGCAGATGGTAATGGCTGTGGTTTGAGTCTGAAATACAAGTAGCTGTAGTTTTACATATTTTTATTACTGTTTGAGGGTGTCGGCAGCTGTTATTTTTTAAAACATTTTTTAAAAAATATATATTAAAATAATATTTTAATTTTTAAAATTTATTTTTAATATCAGTATATTAAAATATCTAAAACCACAAGAAAAGAATAATTTAAAATTCAAAAAATAGCAAAAGTCTAATTACGTTACAATCCAACATACATCCAGGAAGGGGAAACCTATATTTACTAGGTTTTAACGTTATTCACCAACTACTAGCTAGATACTGTATAGCCATAGTACAGATCAATAGTGTTTTAACAGTTATGTTTTTAGATATACATTACGTATACAGTGGCTTCAATACTGACATGAACAGCTGTTTTGTTAAGATAAAAATCAACAATTAAGATAAAAAGCTCCTCGATCCCTTACAAATACACAAAAACAAATTCCATGAGAATGAATATACATTCTTCACTTTTCATCTAAGATTTTAGACATTGGTTCTTTCATATAGTATAAGAAACTTTTGGACTTCATTAAGCTCCGGGTTTTTGGATACTGCCCATATAATTCTTTCTTCAAATTAATTAAATTGATATTTCAATATCAGGCATGTTGGATCATGCACGTCTCAAGCCTCGGTGGGTTTCATTTTCACTCGAGGAGATACAAGTGAATATACATGATGTAATAAGAACATAACTATTAGAGTCGATTTTTGCTCTCCATCTAATTACATGTCAATCACTAATAATTTCTCTTTAAATGACTTTAAGAGTGCACTTCTTATATGGACTCAATGTATTAAAAAAATAAATTATCTAAATATTACTGAGGAAGGAATGCACACATTTTTAACCATCGAATCAACCTCTTAAGATGTATTAAACTCTTGAATGAATGATCTTTTTATAGTCTAATTCTAATGATTCTTTTTAGCTATATATAACTCGAGAGAATATCTAGGAATTAAAATTTCCCCTTCTTATCTTGTAAAGCATTCAATGCATTCTCAATTAATCATATAAAATAATTTTACAAGATAGCATAAACAGTAGCTCTGTTGCGGGGAAATCTTTAAATTGATATTTCGATGTGTCTCTTTAAAACCATTTATAATAACTTAGATTGGTTTGCTGGAAAGCAGTTTTTTTAAAAAATATAAATTTCAAGAAAGTAAATTATTTTATGATATTTGATAGTATAATGAAAAATAAGTTGAAAAATACTTTTCAGTATTTGGTTATGTCATGAAAAATAAGCTAGAAAATAACTTATTAATATTCTATTTTTAAAAAATTTATTAAAATAATAAGGAACAAATCTTACAAATTAAAAAGTTGAATAAGAATGAAATTGAAAAAAATATAATTTCATAAATTATCTCAAATAAAATAAATAATAATCAAAATAATAGAGGTCAAATCTAAAAATTAAAAAAATAAAAGATGAAGAAATTAAAATAATAGTATTAACATTTCATAAGTAATTTCAAATAAAATAAATAACAATCAAAAGAATAAGGATTAAATTTGATAGATAAAAATTTTTAATAAAAAATGATAAAGAAAAAGCAAATAACAATTATAAAAATAATGACCAAAGTTAATATAAAAATTAAATTTTAAGAGATGAAATTGAATAATAAATATTTAAAATAAAATATATATAGCAATCAAAAGTTTGAGGACCAAATTTGATATAATCAGCAAATAATATGATATTTCTAAATTTTTCACAACTTTCATAAAGTGTTTTCCGTCTAAATTATCTAGAAAAATATTTTTCTAGAAACCAAGTTAATTTTTTTTATTAGAAAGTATTTTTATTTATCAAACTTTCTAATAACAAATAAACATAAAAAAATTTGGAAAGTGGTTTCTGAAAAACCACTTTCCGAAAAGCAAACATGATCTTAAATTAATCTTAATTATTCAAATTTATCTTTGTCATATCTAAACATTTACCTTCTTATTTTTTGAGAGTTTGTTCATTTGTCTCGAATATTTGTCTTGCTACACTTATGGGTTGGATTGAATAAAAATGAATATAAGAAAAAGCGTTTGGGTAGTAGGAAGTTATTTAATATTCTCATCTTTTTATTCCGTTCAAGTTTTAAATTAAATTATATAAAAATTATTTAAATGTAAATCAATTGATTTAACAGATCTAAAAATAATTCAAATGATTAATAAAAAGTATAGTTTGATTTAAAAATAGTGGTGATAATTTTTTTGAATATTAAAATAATAATATATTGAATCAACTAAACTTTACAACTTAACCCTGTAACTATTTTTTAAAATTATTGTAAATTATTTTTTATTTAATTATACGATAATAAAAATAGGTACTTGTAAGTATAGACTGAATATAAAGATATTTATTTGAGATAACTATAATCTTATAAAAAAATAAACTGAATTAAATTATAAATATCAATGCAAAATTAACTAAATATTAAAAAATCAAGCAAAAGTAAATCTAAATTTAAAGTTGAAGTTGAAGAATTAAAAAAATAAAAAACCTCCTTGGGTGTTTCATGCCTCGTTTTTTCAGTATATAGTGGCATTCTTACAGAAGAAAGTGGGATTTGTAGTTGTTTCAATTCAATTACAGTGTTTTACAAAAATGAATCAACACTTACCATTAAAAACTAAAATTAGAAAAAAAGAGAGAAAGAAAGAAGGGTCTTCTTCACTGTTTATATGGACGGTGAAAGGGTGGTTCATGTTTAGTTTTTCCGGGATGTAGTGGCACTCTTGCAAAAGAAAGGGGGATTTGTAGCTGTTCCAGTTCGATTATAGTGTTTTACATCTTTGCCTTCAAGGCTTATAAATACTAATCCAGCTCTTGTTAATCCCACTTTCTTTTGCAAGAGTGCCACTAAATTACAAGATCATTTGCATTGCATGGATATTTAGATTGCAAACCTTCTCTTTCACTGTTGTGCTAGGCAATGCTCTTTTCTTGCTAGGATTGCAACGGTATGCAACACAAAAAGCTTCTTGGAAGACCAACTTACTATTAGATTTTACACACCGATACACGCACACTCAGATACATATATGTGTGTGTGTGTGTATCTGAGTGTGCGTGTATCGGTGTGTAAAATCTAATAGTGAGAAAGCTTTTACGTGCATGGGCTAGCTTAATTAACATGCGTTGCATTAGGTTTTTCCAGAACTGCTAATCGAAAACTTGCATCACGGTAAAGAACCTTGATGATAGTGAGGATTCCGGGCCTTTTAGCCTAACCATTATCGAGATGTAAAGTAAACTTTTTTTTAACTGAGAGATATGAAGTAAATTGTCCTAGAATGAAGTTTTTACCCGGATCTATGGGGTGCTTGGTTCAAGAGAAAAATTGTTGATACACCTGCTTGGGAACCAATGATATATAAGCACCTTCAGTATATACACATTAACCGAATCAAACCCTTAAACAAGTTTACCAATTGCGTAGGATTAATTAAAATAAATATAGATAATTTTATGTATCTTTGAATGTTAATCAAATGTTTTTTTTATATATATAACACCTTTTAAATTTTCAATTATGCTTTGTCGGCTTCATAGTTTACACCTTTTTTCTTCATGATGCCTGCGCTTCTTTATCATTTTCATTATGTTTATTCATATTTATATTTCCTCGTTAGTTTCCTTTGCGAGCTAGGTTCAGCTCTGTAGAAATTGTTCATGAACTTGAATTAATTATGAAATTTAAAGGATAGACAACGATCAGTCAGCCAAATTCAAAAGATATGGTCATATTTGTCAAGTAATACTAGAAGTGAAAATTGAATAGCAACAGGTATAAGAAAAACGTACGGTTAAGATATTAGAAGGCAAGATAAATAAACCTGTAGAACACCAAGTTAAAGCATAATTGAGATTTGTTTCATCAATATTCTGTGCGGATGATGAAGATCTCCTTATTTATATAAAAAAAAAGAGCTTAGGGACTAAAAGTAATTTAAATAATTAGAATTTAGAGCCTAATAGTAATTTTTCCTAAATAATAATCATATAATTAATGATAATGAGTTAGTGAACACCTCATGGAACACTCATCCAGGAGGCGGAGCGTTTGAGACTCACCTATCGCCACCTATAATTAATCCCCACGTCTAATTGTAGCTTCTTCCTTTAAGCTTTGGTCTCAAAATAGGAGTGATTAAGAGAGATGTAATACATGCATAACATTTATATTTCATGTACCAAAAAAAAGAGTATAATTAACCTCTCCTTCGACTGCTGCTTGTTTTTCCAAAATTTTCTCATAATTTAGATTCAAAATTTATATAAAACTTACCACAAGATACTTAATTGTCTCTATAGTTTATACGAAAAATAAAGGATGCCTTTGATTTTCCCTTAAAAGATATATAGACATGTATGTGCAACTTTATTTAATTTAGATTGGAATCAAGAAAATTGTTTAGATAAAGAAGAATAATAAAGGGCTTTTGACGTTGAGTGCCTTGTGTCTCTTCCATGAAGATCAACGTCGTTCCCATATCTAGCAAGTTATAATACCAATATCCAAAAGAGTATATGCATCCTCAATTTCTTGTATTTGCGAACTTTAACGGTCTGTTTTTGTATCACTTCCTCTTTTTTTCCCTGTTGATTCCCCCTCACCCTTTCTTTTTTTTATCGAAAGCAGTAACTCGTTTAGTATGATTGGTTTTAATTTTTAGTTTTTGATTTCCAGAAGTGATGGTAATTACTAGTTGTTGGTATTAGTTCATAGCGGTGCATACTCGCCAAAGGTGGTGGTGTCTATTGGAGTTGCTGGTGGCCTACGGGTGCTAATATGGTGGTGATGGTAACTAGTAAGATACTGGTCGGGGGCACCGGTAGTTGGGCCATATGCCCCTTGAATATCTGTAGTAGCGACAATAAACGAGTCTACGATATAATTGCAGTGGTCACCACGTGCTGGTGGTGATGGCAGCCCCCACTGACCTTCGCCTGTGGTAGCAACCAGCCAAACACTTTACCAAAGCACCTAACCTTGGATTAATAGCGTCAATGTTGGCGTGGTTACCTGTGGTGACCGGTGAAAATTGTAACATATAGGAAGGTCGCAGTTTAGCTTGCTGCAACCAGCCAATCATGGAGTTGGCTAGGCGGGCCCAGTGGACATATTAAGCCTGTATTCAGCGATGAAAAATTGAATAACGTTGATAGAATCAGGTATTGTTAGTAAAATCACTCTTTTATTTTAAAAAATCAAGCCAATCAGTTGCCAAATTTAGTTTCTTCAAACGAGAAAACGAAAATACTGGCAACTTTTCATTTTTAGGCTCGTTGAAAACAAATTCAAAGCGCTGACGACCGAGGGGGGCACAAGATATTTTGAGTACGTTCTCTTTGCCTGTAACTGAGACCAAGGTCCTAGGACCCTGGCCAGTGAAGGGCAATATTCCACACCATACGTCGTTGCAGCCTTGAGAGTGACAGGTAAAGACAAGGATGCGCCAGCAACTCTCATTTGTTCACTTGCATCTAAACTGTAAATCATGCGAACAGTGACCAGAAAATATGGAGACAGTATCCCAATTTCACATGCAAATTTAAGAAGGCATTGATGGTGGCATTAATTAGTTACATGACATCAGATGCGCTATGGTTTTCTTTCAGTTGTGAGCTCGCGTCCCGCTTCTAACTTGTGGATTGCACCTTACTAGTATCATTAGTTTATGAAATTCCTGGAGGCCAAATTCTAAGAATTATCACCACAAAGAAGAAACCATGACTTTCTTTCCTTTTTAACTTCCTGCTCTCATTCAGTATGAAGTCCATCATCGACCGCTACAACAAACAGAAGGAGGAGCAACAGCAGCTGTTAAATCCTGCTTCGGAAGTCAAGGTATGTACTCCGCCAAACACCCCTATCACTTGGCAGCTTTTACAGCATGCATAATGGCATATGCATTTGAGTAGTTGAATTACTTCAGGAGGATTGCTGTCAATGGCTCTGAAGGTCAATCTATACAGGAACAATTATAACTTGTTACGCGGTTTTTCACCGTTCCCATAGGGGAACTTTACTGGGATTTAAATCTGCCCCTAATTTTTTTATTTAAGAAGAAAAAAAAACGCCAAAAGTTGGCGTCAACAAGCCACAGAGCAGTTGGTTCCACAAATAGAGCACTGTCAGCCAGAATTAGGGATTTGGATCCAAGGCACCCGTCATTCACAAACACTAGATAGATTATAATAACTGTATGTCAAAGAGATGGCTCCAAGGCTAAACTTCGCATAGCATCATTGTAGTTCCAAGTCATATACAATAAAGATGCATAGAAGATCATCAACTCTGAGCAATCATTATCATACCATGCATGAGGTTAACCATGAGTGATACGATCTTGTAACGGGCCAGGCAACGTCCACTTTTAACTTTCTGCAACCAAATATGGCAGTCAATCCCCCTACAGGAACATCTACAAATTTAAAACATTTAATTACCTTGTGTGCAAAACTCTGTACACGCATACCATCTTATTGGTTGTAATTGCAATTCAAAATGTTTTTTGGTTTATAAATATACGATGACAAATTTTTTTAAATTTTTTTAAATTTATTTTTGACATGCACATCTAAAAACACAACAAAAATGAAGTTTGATCAAAATAAAAATAAAATAACATTTTCTTGAAATGTAGGTTTGGCAGCAGAATGTCAAACACACCCCAAGTGTTGTGTGTAGATTGTTTTGTGACCCTCAAATTTCTAAGGCAGTCACTTCTTATTGCAGCTATCATCAATTCTATTCTACATGAATTATTGATTGTCAAATGATTTGTGCTTCATTTAGTTTTGGCAAAGGGAGGCAGCAAGCTTGAGGAAGGAACTGCAATACCTGCAAGAATGCCATCGGTAAAGTTAATAATCACCCAAAATTCTCAATAGATGATCTCAACAACACATCACCCCTGTAATTGAAATGATGATGTGTAGGTTTGTCTGATCAAAAAATTTACTGCCGTGTGACCTTACTGGCAAAAATATCTCTAAATGTTTCATATCATTGATTACATTTGCAGCCACATCCGCCAGAAAGGAGAAGCTACAGACTTTTTAAGTATTTGTGGACGGGTTTTTTTTTTTTTTTCCAGCACCATATTCATGGACAAGTATAAGACTCCGGCACCACGCCTAATACTTGCATCTCTGACATTGCAGGCAACTAATGGGAGAAGAACTGTCTGGTTTGAGCGCCAAGGATCTACAGAATCTAGAAAACCAGCTGGAGATGAGTTTGAAAGGAGTTCGAATGAAAAAGGTAAAGCCCTCCTGATCTCAAGATCACTTTTTATATGCATATGCAGCATGCACATAATGCTGATGCAGCCTTTTTCTTTTTACACAGGACCAAATTTTAACTGATGAAATTAAAGACCTGAACAGAAAGGTTTTCCAAGACTATTGACTTCAATAATTCCCGAATTGATTGTGAAGACATTCTCATGTTCACTGGCTTTCATTGGCTTCATTACAGGGTAATCTAATCTATCAAGAAAACCTTGAGCTGCACAAGAAGGTTAAACTCGTCAGTCAAGAAAATTCGGAACTGCGTGAGGTACATGTCTTGGCAGCACGTGAATCACTAAGAAATATTTTTTACCTCCCCTTCAGCTCCAAACTTAATCTTTTACCACCAAAAAAGGAACCTTGACAGAATATATACACCCAGTCGGTGTAGAGTGCACTCCCAATCCTACAACCAGTTAGCTCTTCAACATGGAATAGAATTTAATGTCTTGTGCATAGGAACCCTATCAAGAGCAGTAAGCCATAACTAAAGTGAAACCTAAACTTCAGGATTTTAGAAACTGAACACTCATAACCGCACTCTTATCCCAGGTTTATGGAAAACAGAATGTGGATGGAGCAAACAGAGCTTCCAAGGCCCCTTGCACAGTAGGAAATGGATATGACTCGCATGCCCCAATCCGCCTCCAATTGAGCCAGCCACATCCTCATAACATCGAGGCACCAGGAAAATCAATGAAACTGGGGTAAGTTCTTTTCACGAGATATGGGAAACTGTACAGCTAATAGTTATGAGAAATTGGCTTAACCATAATCCAATGACATTCTTTTCAAAATTTGCAACAGGCTGCAACTTCAATAGTGAAAGCAGTTTATATCTGAAGATGGTTATCAATCATCATCCATTAAATTGATCCCAAGTTGAAGTGTGCACGCTTCTAGCAATGAGATCTCAAGCCTCAGCTAAGACAAATATGTTCAGCAGCACGACCATCCTACTTGGTATGATATATTTTATACAATGTTTAGAGAATGATGTAAATGATTGCTGGACAAGCTATCTGTATCAAATATGCAAGAATGGAAAGCTCAATATGAGTTGGGTACTCTAGATGTCTAAAACATTTAAATGTGATCAACAATATTGTACTAGAAGAAATGTGCTATGTATATATGCTTTGCTTAGTGAAGATTCATAAGACTAAGAGGGAGACTTGGCGCAACTGATGATAGTTATTTTATTGGACGATATAATCCGTATACGTATACACTTTCCTGTAATAGCATACATTCTTCGATTCTTTAACTCGAAGTTCACAAAAGAACATGTAGGAAGTCAAGAAAACAATAGTATGCTGCTTGATCTTACAACATACCAACTTTAAATGAGACGTAGTATAGTTACCAAAACAGAATGCTTGATTTATAGTGACAAAAACATAATCCTTGTAGTTAAACACAATAAAACCTAGTACATTTGTCATATAGATGCAACAAAATATAGGCATTGAGGGAAAAAAGCGTAACTAGAACAGGATTTTTCATACTGTAAATGAAGAAAACCTGCATTCTAGTATCATTAAATGATTAAAGAATAAAGATGCTGTCACAAACTTATGTTCTCTATCAGAAATTTCGTCAACTATAAACCTTGAATAAAGACTAAATTAAACATCACAGCATAGTTTATGCAGTAATATTGCAAATAAAAAAAAACACGCAATATCTCGAGAATACAAGTTCATAAATCTAAAATCATCAGAAGAATGATTTACAGAATAGATAACCGTACCTCATTTCCCTTTGCCAGGTCTAGCATAGAACTCGGCTGACGAGCTCTAAGCAGACAGGACTCCTCGGTAAAAGCAGTGGATAACATCCAATAACTGAAGTTCAAGACCAATCAGGATTCTTTAAAGTACAAGACAGAGCATATAAAAGCATCGTGCTTGTGTGTGTGTAAAGGAATTCAGTAAACAAAGAGCAGAGCATCTACCTTTGGCATTGTTCAAAGATTTTCCAGCGCCATTGTTGTGCTATTACCCAAAGCAACATTAGTTTTAACTGCTTTCTTTTTTCATTTAAGGTTTTAGTTAAACTTTTTTCCTAAAATAACAAATGGATAATTTTCATGTATAGCAGCTTCTGAGCAGTGTAACTTGCCATTTCCAAGTCTCAGGTAATTCTTAACAGAGACTAAAAATTGCCTCTCCGAAATGGCTCATCAATATATAATGGGAAGCCAGCAATAAATTCTCCATTTCAAAAGTGAAATTCCAAATGTTTAAGTATACCATCAAACTTCACAACATGAGAAAACAAACAATTGGGAATTGATAGTGACAGAAGCAAGTGATTAAAACCAGAGCAACACAACTGTAAAGGACATTTAGATGTTCATTAGTGGAAAAATCAGAAGACTGGCAAGTACAACCACTGTCAGCAAGCGTGCATGCTGATGCATCTTCCAATATTCATGCTTTACCAAACCTATGTTTCACTCACATGTGTCTACACTACATTAAAGAAAGGAGATGGGAATGGATAGTGAGACAATTTCCATGGAACTTGTATTGTTTTGATATCGATTTTCAGATTAAAACTAAAGGCATTCATAAAAAAAAAAAATCCACTTATCTGTGTTTCCAGCATCCACTGTGTTGCCTTTGTAGTAATCAATATATTTGTACCTCCATTCATAATAAAAAGATGTGCTGTAAAGATTAAAAAGATATTTTTTTTTCAGATTCATGTGTGTGCGAGTGTGACCAAAATTTATCTTTGAGCCTCCATGCTGTTAAAGATTTTATGATTTTAACTTGGTCTTACTTCGCAGACATAATAACACAACCATGAAAAATAAAAATGGAATTACTTCTACAGAATTGTAATACCTAGAGATCCCTCATGTGAGGCACTTGGCAACACATGATGGAGGCGAACTTCTTTTAGTTTGTTAACTTGGGTCTAGGTGATTTTGGGCCTCAATTAACTTCAATTTAGGCATTGATTCATAAGCTTGAGCATGTCAACAAGCAGCAACAAAATCTAACCTTTTATGGGCTAAGTTAGTTTTAATCTGGAGGTAACCTTACCCATACCCATTTTCCATAAAGTTACTTTGTACAAAATTCAAAACAGCATCTCTGCAACCCAAACCAATAACTTTACTGTTGCATAAGCAATGGCCCTTCCCTTGAGTAAGATGGCTCTCTGAAATCAGGACCACGAGACCCATGTAAGTAAAAGGCAACAGTTATGTGCCCCCTACCAGAACTAATACCATAATTTAGAGACTGGCTGATTAGGAAGTGACGTGTCATAATGCCAGTGGCAAAAAAGGTTCTTAGTTCCATCAGTTAAACTACATAATGGATTGAGTGAGTCATCAAACCATGTATTCTCAAATTAATTTATAAAGAATTACTTTGTTTTAGAGACATACGAGCAAGATTTATAACATTTAATTTAATTTACTTACCATACTTTTCAGAGAACCGTGTAGTGTTACTGCCAGAAAGTAGTTAAAAGTACCAAAATCAGTCCATGTCTCCTGAATAAAAGCATATCTTGTTATTTCAAAACCAATAAAGGGAAGCTAGTAGCAAGACCGGAACAAGTTTCACGCAATGTAAATGAACATGATCCACAGTGGTTCTTTACTGACAGTTAATAGAACCAAATAAATTTTATCTTGCAAAACACAAGCCCATTTATTTGAATTTCAAGATTTGATGATGATTATTTTCTTTCAATTTAAGAACATAACATGCAAGCATGATGACATATAACATGACCTACATGACTGGAACCTGCTTTCCAATTTATAACCTATCTTGAAAACAAATTTCTTGAAAAATTCCATAACATGCAATGCGATAACATAAAACATGACCTACATGATTGTAACCTGCTTTCCAAGTTATAACCTATCTTGAAAACAAATTTCTTGAACAATACCATATATTGCACATAATCTTCAGACAATCATTGTTACACTATAACCTATCTGTTTAACAAAAAATAGTTTTAAACAAACATGATATAAGTACACAATGCTCCCATTTAGCAAAAACAAAATGTGCACTAAATTCAATGAAAATACCACTTTAAATGTCCTGAAAAAAAAAATAGGCCATAGCACATGCCATGATAGTGCTGGTTTGGGGAACTCTCTCCTCGGGAATAGATCTTCTGCTCCAAGGTTGCGAATTCATGATTTTAAAAGCCTTAATAACCCTCGAAACAAAGAGAATAGAGTGAAAGACTTGTGATGAATAAAGCATTGACTCGTAGCCTTGTTGGTGATGGAATAGGCTAAACCCACCTAAAGCGTGGGGTTCAGCCAATAGACATACCTATTAGGTTTAGGTGTTTTAGCAACACATGTGAGATGCAAGAACCTGAGTTGAATGCATACAGGGTTGGACATAAACTCATGTCTTTTACGGTCTACTTCTGGGATTCAAGTGGCTTTTCATGCCTGGTAAAAAGGGAGGAATAGGCTAGAGTTCCAAGAGAAGAAGAGGAGAATGGGGAAGGTGCTCCGTATTGCATTTATTCAGGTTAGGTCAAGGACTCAACTACCCTACTGATATTAAAATACCTGTTTTCATCGAAACATTGAAAAACTAGGCTCGACCCAACCCGACCATTTTGAGCTGAGTCAACGCTACCTAGCCTAGTAAACAATGGAGGATCTCTCCACTATTCACATTACTTATAGTAGCATTGAAGCTCATAACTCCCCTATAGGAACCATAATGCTTGATGGACACCATAGACAATGACCAATGCACTACAGGCAAACAAGGAAACCAGGCAGAAGGGGTATAATCTATAATGTATTCATCCTAGGTCATGGAAGAAGGGAGGCAACTCATCCAAAATATAAGATACTTAGGGCTTTTATTTTAAGGGGCTTGGTAGCCATGATAGGGATCATGGCAATAGCTTTAGGGCTAGGGCTCTAAGGGTGTGTTTGTTTTTAAGGTAAGTTTTGTGGTTATGGTTTAAAAAAAACAAGTTTATAAAAAGTATTTTTAGTTGTAGTTAGTTGGATTTAGATATGTATTTTGTAAAAACTTTGGTTGAAGTTTATATGTAGCAAAAAACATAAATAAAATGTTTGGATAACATGTTATGGATTTTTACAAAGAGTAAAAAAGAGATTAGTAAAAAATATTTATGAAACTCATTTAAAAAAAAGGTAAAAACCGCTGCACAAAACCTGCGTTTTTTAACTCAATTTTTTAGTGGGTCCTGTAACATAAAACCCAGTTCTCTTCGATACCAAACATGTCGCATTTAATTCACCACTAATGTGAAAGCCAACGGAAAACAAACACAGTCTTAATTAGCTTGCTTCCTTTGTGGGTTATGTTAAATATATTTGGCCTCAGGTCACCAATCCACTCTGCTTCCTTCTCTCCTTTCCCTATAGTCTATATCAGCTCGAGGACCTCCACGCATTAGGCCTTGCTACTTATCCTAATGCACCCATGTTCCTCGAATGGATGTCTTAGTTGTTGAGAGGGTTGCCCAAAAGCAATACATAAGGCATTCCCAATAAAACTTACAAGTAAACCAGGTATAGAGATGGTGAATAGGGTTGCTATTTCTGTTATTATATAATAAGAAAAGAATAAGAATTTCCATACCACAATCATAGATCATTTATTTACAACGGAATGGTATAAAAAGTCAACATATCTCAATTAATACAAGACAAAATATTGTAGGGGTTCATTGAAACCATTGAATTTGGAATATGGTAAAGTAGCTCCGGGGTGGGGAGTTAACACCTTTGATAAGTGTCACAATGGCTCTATTTGCGGTATTCCTTTCTATTATTTATTTTTTTATAATGATGGGATTTCAATGGATTAGATTTACAAGAATCACTAAATTCTAGCTTTTCAATACAAAGCGAAGAGTCCAGCAAAAATAGAAAGTATAAAATATAGTTACCAACTTCTAACTTTCCAATGATATTGAATACCCATAAGGTTTAAAACACGGGGGGTTTGATAAACATTTAAAAAAAAAAAAGCCTGTCCTTGAGCATTGAAAGAATAGCAATCATTAGGTTAGGCAGAAAAATTAAAGAAAAGAAAGAAAACTCTACCTTTACTACAAGAAGCAGGAGAAAAAAGACACAGTGAGCCTACAGCAAATCATATCTTAGAGATAAAATCAGGAGAGCGAGAAATCATAAGTCCATTCTGTTGAGATGGAGTAAGTGGTGATACAAATCAATAATCCCAATAAAAATTTCTCTATTAATTGAGAAGTCACACATTAAAATGAAACCTGAAATTTCCCTTCTGTACTTTATGGATATTAAAGCAACCATTAAAAGGAGGGAGAAAGAAACATTGAACTTGGACATGGCAGCACCCAGAACCATCTATAACTACAACTTTAAACACCATTTACAGTCATTTACCAGCTAAACATTACCAAATCAGCAGACAATCATGACTCCATCCAATATGAAAACATAGCGACGCTGATGTATAACTCAATAAATCAGCTTTCCTAGTAAAATTCAGAAGGGTACCTCTATTTACCATCTCTTGACAGAAGTTTCCGTCAACTCATCGAGAATATGTCACTCTACTCAGGCAGTCTCCAACCATAAAAAACTCTAAGTACCCATTAGCACAGGCTTTATTCTCCTCCACTCCTCTAGGTATACCAGACAACAAAACTCTTTTCCCCCTCCACTAGGATTGTATGGCAACACAAGCATAATCAAACAACCTTGAACAAAGTGTCAGCATCTTTTATGGATTTAAAGACTTGTTTCACGTATGAACCTTCTATGCTTAGAAACCTTATCGAGTGATCATATCCTTTAATCATCAAATATAAAGCACAAATCAAAGAAAGAAGTGAAAGGGCCAAATCCCCTCATCTTCTACTTGTTTTCTGTCATCTTCATTTTCTTCAATTAAATTTCTCAACCATGTATTGAATCTCAAACTAAATCAAGCAAGCACTAGTTTCGATTGCATCCAATCCAAAGGGTTGTCTCCACCACCACTTGTTAAGGTAACCAGTATCGCACAAAACAAGTTACTAAGCAAACCGAATTAATAGAAAAATGAAGAAAATGAAGACCGCAATATGAGTGCGAGCACAAGATTTAATTGGTTTGGTAAAATCCTGCCAGCCTGTACATAGAGAAAAAACTTCTTAACTGTTAGGGATAAATACAACACAGCACAGCACAATCATTGAGTAATTTCCGAGCTCAATTCAAAAACTCAATTACACCCACTCACATAACCTGAGGAAACCCCTCTCTCATCACTGTGTCTTAAGCCAACACCACAAATTAGGACACGCCGCTAAACTCTTACATGAATAGAGCTCCCGGAACCACTATGTTGTAACAATTCCTTTGTACAAAGGAAAAAATAAACCCTAGACCATGTCAAGCAAAGAAAAAACAGTGATTAAAAAAAACCTAGAAAACGTCAAACCATATAGAATTGCGAGATATGCTAGGAAATTGATGCAAGAACCTCAATACACAGATCAATATAAAGTCAGGTAACAATAATCCATCACACAACAAAAAAACCAAGAAGTTGTAAAAACAAAAATAATTACTGAAACATGTGTGTGCATAAGGAATGCTCGTTTACCGATAGAAATCAAAGCCACTCCATAATCTTGAAACTAACTACTACACTCGGAAGTTTAAGCCCCTCGAGGTAAGAAAGCAACCTGCAAATAGAATACGAACCGATCACAGCTAAAAAAACTGAAGAAAGACATGAAAATGCAGTTAATTCAAAGGTCACGGAAGTTCACGCACTTAATCAAGAAGACGAAAAAACATGGAGATGGAGAAATACAGAGAGAGGGAGAGAGATGGAGAGGGGGATCTAATTATTCTTAGAAGGAGGTAAATAAAAGGATCGCGCCTGTTTATGTATGTAAAAGGCTGCATTTTGTGTACGTGGATGGAGAGAGAAGAAAATATCTCAACTAACTTCATCCCTCGAGAGGCTTAAATAAGGAAGGGCTGTGATTTAGTACATTTGAACTTAATGTAACTCGTGCACTTGGATAAGTTTCCGTCTTTCGCGGGGCCCAGTGTGTGAACTTGTGAATTTAGCACTGAAAAAAGGCTTGCTTCAAATGTAACTCGGTAATTTTAATTGCTCATTCAATATATTTTTTATATCAATTATATTATAAAAATATATATATTAATGGTTGTAGTAAAGAAAACCTGGATCATGCGGGAGCGGAGGCTTGATTAAAGATTGGCTCGGTTCTTGGATTAAGAGATTTGCGATCAACACGGATATTTATTCATCTGTCAAGACAGAATTATGGGCAGTGGCGAAGGGCGTTGAGCTTGCGAGAATGCTAGGTACTCAGAAGCTAGTTCTTGAACCGAAAATCATGCTCGTGGTTGATCAACTTTGATTTGTTGAGAACTAACTCGATAGGGATCGTTGGATAATCAGTAGCCCTCCATTGAGTTTGTATTTAATTTTGTATTTCAATCTGATTAAGTAATCCAAGTTAACTTTTTTAATCTAAGGTTTTTTTACTGCTTTAATCCCTGTTTTCAATAAAAAAATAATAATAATAATTGATTGTATGTGTTGCTCAATGTGTTGCTCACGTGATCTTACTAGCAGGTGAAGTTAGAAGGAAGTTTTCTTTTTTAATACAGCATGAACAATAATTATGAATATTTTTTGAAAATATTACGATATTAATTATTATGTGAGGCATGTGACAGGTCTCGTAAAAGAGTTGAAAGAAAATCAATCATTTAGCATGGGTTATGGAAGGAACATGTAGATATTTGACAATTTTATTAATTGTATAATTTAACACAATGATGGATCGAATTAAAAAATAAAAATTGTTTATCCATATAATTAACATGGAAAGTGTTTTGAATTTATAGTCTAGGCTACCTTGATAATTAGATGATAAATATGAGATTTATTTTTAAAAAATAATTATTAGATAATAAAAGTAGTTTCAATCTTTTTTGTAATAATCATTATAAGATTTCAAATGGAGAACCAACAAGTTATCAAAACACGACGCGGGTTAGTGAGATGTTCATAAAAATAATAAACAAATACCATCAATTTCATTTTCTTATTAAATTATATTAGCAGCATAATTTTAAATGTTTCTATACCAAAACGAACTTGAAGCATTACAAAATTTGTTAACTAAGGCAATTAATCAAGAATATTTTTATTTTGAGCTACTGTAGTTTTTCTTTCTATAAAATGCAATTGAACATTGATTATTGTGGTTCTTACCATAAATTTAAAATTATCTTGATTGGTCGAGAGAAAATAATTAAAATTTGCCATGATTTACCAAGTTTTGTTTATATTCTTTCTTCTTGGAAGATGTTTTAACTTTTTCTTGGTTTTTTAATAACATGCAACTAACCTCGGCTGTCAAATCAACGTGTTGGAAAAAAAACTCATCTTCTGTTATTAACCATTTAGATGGTGTACAGATAATAATAACTTGAATTCAAGAGTTTTGCTTTTTTTATTATTTCAGTTTGAGTTTTTAGTTGTTCATATAATGGTCATTTAAAACTTACATGATCGTTAACTTTAAAATCCATAAAATTAATTGTGATGCATGCAAGTTGGCTCGGATACCCATATTAATCAAAAAAAATAAACAGAAAAAAATAATCATAAATCTAAATTCCCGTATTTTCCAAGAGAAATAACGGAGGGAAAAGGAAAGGGAAGGAAAGGGAAAGAAAGAGTCCAATTTATTGTCGCCATTTGTTGGCAATTCAACTACCACGTGATCGAACGGTTAGCGGCAAGGCCAATGTTCTGTGACACTTCAACGTATCTTCTTTTTCTAGGCATGTTGTCTGGTCCCTGTCCACGTGACCTCTGCGTGGCCGAAGGATGTAGCTTTTATTAGCTTTGTGGCCGTGCTATATTCATTTTATTTTGTATAAAAAATATTAAAAAAATTAAAATCTAAAAATATCAATTATTTTTATAAAATTATACTTTATCTAATTACAATATTTAATTCATGAGTAATTTTATAATATTAATAACAATATTAAATTACTTGATTTGAGTTTGAGTGAATTATAATATTATATTAAATTTTATAATATTATAGTAATTTTATAATAGCAATTTTGTATATATAACTGCATCATCACACTAAAGAATCTTGAATATGAATCTCACTGTAGAATCATGTCATAAAAATATAATACTATAATAAAAATATTAATATTACATAATAAAATTAAATAAAAAATATTAATAGAAAAAACAACAAAGCAAGGCAATATTTCAATGAATAGTGCTTTGCAAGGACGGGTATGGTTCAGATCATAATAATCTAATAAAAAATAAACAAGATAAATCATAAAGTTTAATTCTTAATCAAATTAATATTAAAATATAAAATTAGAAAAAAAATATTTAAGAAAAAAATTGAGTCAATTGGTTTAACCCACTAAATCAAGTAAACCTATTAAATTTGGGATCTATGTCATGAGAGCGTGATAATTAAATAAAAAAAATTAATATTAACAAACTTAGTTAAAGAAAAAAAATATCAATTACAAAAACAAAGAAAAAAATAGCTGAAAAAAACCTATAACTTAAAGATATATATCTTTCATTATAGATTTGTAAGGTATGATCCATAGTAAAAGTTGTTCTATTTTAGTTATAGTTACAATATTAAAAGAAAAAACTAATAAAGAAAAAAATAAATTAATCGGGTTAACCCATCAAACATGATATTCGTGTTATGAGAGTGTGATAATTAAATAGAAAAAAATTAATATTAATCAAATTAATTAAAAAAATATTAATTAAAAATAAAAAGGCAAGGGAAAAAACTTATAGGAAGAAAAAAAGTAACGAAGAAAAAGAAAAAATCTAAATTAACTGGGTAAACCCATCAAACCTAAAATTTGTGTCATGAAAGTTTAATAATTAAATAAAAATAAATTCAATATTAAAAAAATAAATTAAAAATAAAAAAAGGAAAAAAAACCTATATAAAGAAAAAAACTAATGAGAAAAAAGAAAAAATCTAAATAAATTTGGTTATCCCGTTAAACCCGAGTTTCATGTCATGAAAGTTTGATAACTAAATAGAAAAAAAAATATTAACAAAAAAATTAATTAAAAAAGCATTAGTCTTTTCATTATGGGTTGCAATCCACGATAAAAAGATAAAACATGAAAAAAAACAAGAAAAAAAACTAAAGACATTAACCCATAACTACATAGAAAAAAATATAATTTTAATGAACCAAATTAAACAAAAAATATATTAATTAAAAAAATCCACAGGAAAAAAACTAATAAAAAAAAGAAAAAAATATAAATTAACTTGGTTAACCCGTCAAATCTGAGATCCGTGTCATTAAAGTTTAATAACTAAATTGAAAAATATTAAAAAAAGTAAATTAAACAAAAAAAAAACAGATTAAAAAGAAAAAAACCTATAGAAAGAAAAGAACTAGTAAAGAAAAAAAATGAATTAACTAGGTTAACCCGTCAAATCATGTTGATTCATTAAACTTGATATCTGTATCAGGAAAGTCTTGTAACTATATAGAAATAAATTTAAAATTGACAAACTAAATTACAAAAAAGTTATTTAAAAAAACAAAAAAGACATAAAAAAACATCAGCCTTTACACTGTAGACTGCACTGTGTAGTTAATAATAAAAGGCTGATGCTTCATTGAGTCCTTTTAATAATAGTTAATATTAAAAGATGAAAGTGAAAAAAAAAACTGAATGAACATAGTTAACCCGTCAAATTAGGTTAATTCGTCAAACCTAAGAATCGTGTTATGAAAATGCGATAACTAAATATATTTTTTAAAATATTAATTAAAAAAATATTTATCAAAAAGAAAAAAACCTATAGGAAGGAAAAAAACAAAGAAAAAGAAAAAGAAAAAGATATAAACTAATTGGGTTAACCCGTCAAATCAGGGATCTGTGTCGTAAAAATCTAATAATTAAATAGAAAAAAAATAATAACAACAATTGAATTAAAAAAACAAGTCTTTTAACCATGTATTGCACTATACAATCCACAGTGAAAGTCTTATAAAAGAAAAAAAATGTATACGTCGTGAGTTAAATTTTTTTTTGCATGAAAAAATTAAAAAACAATAATATCTAAAAATATTAGGTTTTTCTACAAATATATATTAAATAGCATTGGGTTTAACTGCAACGTTTGACTCAGGAAAAATATTTATAATATTAATAATAATATTAAACTTACATAACTGAAGTTTAAATAAATTTGTCTGCAACACCAGACCTAAGAGTTTTGGATATGAGTCCAATTGCAATGTCGTCTCACAAAAATATGGTAATGAAATAGATTAATTAAAAAGAACAAAATTGACTAGAAAATAAAAACTAGTGAAGAAAATGAAAAAAAAATTGAATTAATTGGATTAACCCTTCAAATCAGGTTAATCCATAGAACCTTAGATTTATGTTATGAAATTTTAATAACTAAATAGAAAAATAAATTTACAGCTTAATCCATCAAACCCGGGATTCGTGTCATGAAACTTTGATAACTAAATAAAAATAAATTTTACATTAACAAACTAAATTAAATAAAAAACTAATTAGAAAGAATTAAAAAATATTTTTGGTTAACTCACCAAACCCAAAATCCGCATCATAAAAGTTTGATATGTAAATAAAAAAAAATTAACATTAACAAATTAAATTAAAAAATATTAAAAAACAAAGAAAAAAAGGGGGAAAACCGAAAGGAAACAACCTTTTCACCGCAGACTAAATCCTGAATCCATATTATAGAAGTTCAATAACTAAATAGAAAAACATTTAACGAGTCAACCTGTCAAGTTCGGGATTCATGTCATGAAACTTTGATAACTAAATATAAAAAAAAATTAATATTAACAAACTAAATTAAATAAAAAAATTAATTAAAAAAATATTTTGGATTGACCCATTAAATTAGGTTAACCTGTTAAACCTAGGATCCATGTCCTCAAAGTTTGTTAATTAAATAGAAAAAAAAATTAACATCAACATATTAAATTAAATAAAAAAATCATTAAAAAAATTAAAAAAATTAAAAAACTTTTTTACTATAACTGTACTGTATAATTTATAATGAAAAAATAATAATAATAATTTAGTATTTTACCGTGAAATACTAAAACATTTTAGTTATAGATAATATTGTCTTTGTGTTGCCGTATTTTGGACCAAATCAAGCACCGTAGCAGGAGCAGACCAAGATTTCTTGTCATCTACTTAAAATGCTTATTTAGAATGATTATTTAAGTTTTCTCCATTAAAAAAAATTAAGTTAAAACCTTTTAAGAAAGTGTAAAAGAAGTTCGCATTCAATGTCTAGCAATTTTATAATTTCCATACACATGAATTAATAATAAGTGTTGCCTCCCACCTGTTTTAACATTACAATTTAACTATTTTTAAGAATTAAAAGAGGATTAATATATTGATTTAATTGTATTTTCAACGAGATATAATATAATTAATCTCAAATTAAAACGAACAATCAAAGATAGATTTTAAATATGTTGCTCTTTAATTTTATCAATATTAGCTACCATTATTACTTCATTTTAATTTTATCAAAGATAACAAGATAAATAAAAAATTTCTTCCTTAACCCATATCAAAAATATAAAATAACAAAGAAATAAAGATTATCACAAATATCAAATTAACAACAAAAAATCTAAAAAATTAAGAGATATAAAAGAAGAGTGAAGCAAGGTATAAGATTTTAAAATTTACAAGCTTTTTTTTTATGCTTTAAAATAAAAAAATAAATGGTTGGCTAGTGGCTATTTTAACTATTTATTTGCCTAAGCTGTTAAAATAAATAAAAACAAAAACTAAAATTATAACTTTTTAAATTTGTTTTGTTATTTAACTCTCGCGTCAGACATGCTCTTAAAGATGGTTCCCCTTCCGAGCAGGTACAAGTGTTTTTTTTTTTTTGACAAACTAAATGACAGTAGAAACCAAAAGGAACTAAAACATATACTAGGAACTGGATTAATAAAAAAACATCAACAGCTAAAAATAACCATCAATAAAAAGTTAAGCACTTGCAAAGCTATCTTAAGATCAGTCTAAGCCAGAGCCAAAGGATGCCATCACACCATCAATTTTTCATTTAGCACTAAAAGTTTCGAAAAAATAAATATGCCCTTTGATTACAGGCTAGATTCATTAGAAAATAACAATTATTCTACAATAATTATTTTTTATTTAATTTTTAATTTATCCTAGATAATTTATACTGGCACTCCTATTTTAAAAATTCCAGTTTCATCCCTGCCCTTGGTCCCAGTAAAATAAAATAAATTTCATACAAGCAAGTTATTAATTTCCTTTCAGATCTGATACAAGCCATGCACCCCCCCTCACATGATGCACTATAAAATGCTCCATGAGTCTTCATCCAACGCTCGGTGTATGAAAAGAAAAGTTTCTTGATTGAACTGAATAAAAGACAGATGAGTCTGCTGAAGCGAGAATTATATTTATTAGCTGCTTGAACAAATACACATGCACGAGACATCATTCCAGCGGCATCCAATAGTTTTCATCGTGCACCCTCCCCTCATGTTTCATTATTTATAGACAATTTTTTCTTTCCAGATTCCTTTTTTTTGTCTTTATTTTTTTAATTCAATTATTTCAAGCTATATCTACATTATTTTATGTTCTGGGACTTATTTTGATTCATTTACTTTAACATATTTGACGTGTCCCAAAATATTCTTCAAATTTTTAGGTTATGGTAGAAACAATTGAAGCTACAATAATTAAAATATATATATAAACACACACACACACACACACACATATATATATACCATCGTTTTTCATTTTTATTGTTAAAAGAGTGTGAAAAGTTCTAATGTTTTGTTTTTGTATTTACTGAGTACCTGTTGTTTTAGGTTTTTATATTTTTATACTTTGATTTTTAATTTTAATTTTATTATTTTTTAATTTTATTTTTAAACATAAAAAAAAGAGAGTCATGAAAAAAAATATGAAAGAAAGTGTCTGGTCAACTAAATTTCAAACACACAAAAAACTAATTTTGATGATAATAGATTTATCAGGAAAAGATGGTTTTTTGTTTTTTGAATAATTTTTACATATATTCAAGGCTCTAAATGAATTTATTGAGATCCTCAATAAAAATTTTAAAATATTTTTAAATAAAAATAAATTAAAATTTGAGGTTTTTAGACTCGGCCAATATGTTATTTACTATATTAAAAAATAGTAATAAATGATGTACCTCTCATTATTTTTTAATAAAAAAATAGGCTTACTAGAATGGAATTTAACAAGTGTATTTTTTAATAAAAGTGTTTTTTATTTAAAAAAGTATATCAATATTTTTTTTATTTTTTTAAATTATTTTTTAAATGATCACATTAAAATAATTTAAAAATCTCAAAATTATATTAATTTAAAATAAAAAAATTATTTTTTTTTTAAAATAACTTTTAAAGGCCATGCCAAACATGGTGTTGCTGTAAATTTTCATTTTATAGGCCAACCAAGCGAGTTTTTCTTTCCGACCCCAGCAACACTGACCTTATTTATTTATTTTTCAATTATATTTTTCATTATTATCCTATCTCTCATATTTTTAATTGATTGGCTTAAAAAATAATGTTTTGTATTGTTACAATCTCATAGTATCTTGAAGAAATTATTCTAATTTCAAATTTTTTCATCTCAAGTCCTAGATGGATCAATTTTATTTTCATAATATATTTATAAAAGCTAAAAATCATACGTAATTAGCAACTTCAATGCTAAATAAAAATAATAATTTGGGTAAAATATTTATATGTGCATCTATTTTTTATTTTTTAAGTAAAAGAATTCAATTTTTTTGAAGTTTTTAATTAGTGTTAATAACTATCTTTACCATTGATCCGTTCATTTATATTTTCAATCCATTATGTTAACTCCTTAATTAACACATCTCGGTGTATAAAAAACCATATCCATCTTGCTAATGCCCTCTTAACTTGCATTCAAATTAACTTGGAATCCTGCCATGAGCATGACAAAGATACACTTTTTTTGAAGTTTTTAATTAGTGTTGATAACTATTTTTACTATTCATCCTTTCATGTATATTTTTAATCCATTATATTAACTCTTTAATTAACACATCTCGGGGTATCAAAAAGCATATCCATCGTGCTAATGCCTTTTCAACTTGCATTCAGATTAACCTGGAATCCTGCCACGAGCACAACAAAGATACACCAGCTAGTATTTTTTTTATTTAACCATGCCATCAACTTTGAAATAAACAAACAACAATTGTGGTCATGAGAGAAATTTCTTTTTTATTTATTTATTGAGAAGAGATAAAAATTATTTTATTGACTGATGCAGTTTTATTTTTATTCAACAAACAAAATATTCTCGAGCCAACTTAGTATTTCAACGAGACTAAAGTGTCTATTGGGTATTATTGTGCTTTCAAAGCATAATTGTTTTTATTTTCTTTTGCTATGAAACAGAGGTTTGATTAACATCTACTTTGCTTTAAAGCCATAGTAGGTGTCCCTTCAAGAGAAAATTGCTTTGCTTTCGGCCTTTTGTTACTGTGTTTCAAATGGAGGTGGGTAAATTTTATTTTATTTTACTGAAAATTATATTTTATATATTTTTAAATTGTTTTGAAGTGTTGATATAAAAAATAACTTTTTAAAAACAACGATACAATATTCTTAAACAAAATCTTCAAAACAAAACAGCATGCCGATGAGGGCGTCAATGAGAGGATCTATTTTATTTTTATTTAAAATGACAACCTTTCACCATGTTTGTTATACTACTGTTCTACATAATTCTATTTTAAAAACTTTTATATGCAATTGATTTATTGAGATGACGTGTCTATTTATACTACCATTCTATTCAATTTTTTTTTTTTTAACTTAAGAAGTACTTTCATAAAAATATCTACTAGCATAATCCGGTAACCAATCACTAAAAGTAAAACGGTGCGCATTGCACAACTTTACCTAGCCTAACGGTCTTATTTTTTAATCAACCTTGAGATACTGTAGCTTCTTCTCTTCTGCTTCTCTTCTTCAGGTTGCGGGATTGTTGAACCTGGAAGATAACGATCGTGTTGAAATGGATCTTTTAAGTGCATTGAAGATAGGAACTTCGACGGTGTAGTTTACCTGATATTGGAGCTTTTAATGTTTGGATTAGTGAATGGCGCTCCAAGTTTAACGATGTCACTCACTTGTGTTGGCTTGAACAGCTTTGAGGTTTGATGATTTATTATAATTAGCTATAAGGTCCTGTTCGAGGTTCGAGCATTTGTGTGTTTCACTTAAAGATCATCATGACATTTAAGTGAAACACACAAAATCGAAATGCTGGCCAAGATACCATGGGAAAAGATTTTCCCACTCGTTCACGTATTTAATTTCCTGATCACCTTATAGCTAATTATAAAATTACTGTGCGTCATCTTATGCTCTGGCAATGATAGTCTCAGGCCCATAGGAGCTGTTGCGTACATGCAATGAAATGATATTAAGATGTGCTCAAGGAGTACTGAGAGGGCTCCTGGTATATACTTCTGAAGTTGCAAAGGTTGTGCATTTTGAATTGTGAATATATATCATATATCTTCTAGTTCCTGAATTGACTGTTTAATTTGGGAGACCATTTCTGAAGATTTATAATAAGGATGGATGAGTATAGTCAGTGGCTTTCAGTTCATGCATCATGATCACATTCAGTAAAGGTATGATTTATCATTAGTTCTTTCTGATCATTATCTCAATCTACCTTTAATTTGCTGAAGAACAAACAATATCGTGCCCACAACATGTGTAAGTATTTTTTCGCTTTCTTTTTGTCTGTCCTATTTCATTCTCGATATACCACATACATGTTATTTCAACAACGATATATCATTTGAATTTTGTGTTGCTGTAGATTTAGTCAAATCAAGCTAAAAAGTTCTTGATTATAGGGTAGCACAATGTCGATAAAAGTATGAAGTGCCAAATCATCATACCAGGTTCAAGAGAATGAGAATACTATGATAGCAAGATGTTTGCCAGTTATGATGTATCACCCACTAACAATTATTTTGTTGCCACTGCTGCCACAACTGCAGCGTGATGCTTCACAAATGCATCCTGGACAAAATCGGAATGGCTACTCAATGTGAAATGAGATGGTTTTGTAGGAAGGTATTCAGACACAAGTCGTTTTCCTTGGAATGGGATTTTATTTAAATATTTATAGACACGCATTAAAATATTTATAGTTCAAAACAATGTACACATGAAGCTGGCTTTATAGCTAAACTAACATATGAAACCTTGAGTTGCCACTATGGCTTGATGCATGTTGTTCAATACCTGCTAATCCTATCCTGTGTAACCTCTTACATAGAAACTTGTATCAGAAGGCAACAAAGTTAGTTAACTGGACAGCCATCAACCATTATGCCCTTGGCTGTTGGACAAGTTGCCAATTCACAGTGTTCACCATTTGTACCCCACCAATTCAAACTCCTATCTTCTATTCCAACTGAGAAGTACAAAAGCACTGCCATGAAAGCCACCCCGGCATCCAATGCAGCTGAAAGAACATAATTGTACCTCTGCCACCACGTCTTTTTGTAACGGAAGATGAAGAAATTGAAAATTGTTCCAACTATGATCCAGGCGTTGTAGTTTACTGGTGTGGCTGGAGGCATCATTGCAGTTGCTCCTAGAAGGACCGGAAGATTAATTAGGGGAATCCAAGATTGCTTGGGGAATGATTTGTGTAGCAACCAAATTATAACTGGTCCTAGTGCACCTCCAAGGAAAAACCAGTTCATGGCCTGATAGTTTCCAAGTGTTCCAAAGATCCGCTTTGGTCCGACCAAACCCCATATGACAGAAGCATCAAAGAAGACTCGGTCACCTGGGCATGTCCAAGGACTGTTAGCGGGTAGCAGATCATCCTGGCATATGTTTTCAATGGAGTTCAGCAGCCACCAGGCTACTGCAAGGTTGATGGTTCCGGCAAGAACTGTTCCTATGAACTAGACATACCCAGATGGAAATGCAACAAGCGAATAAATATATCAGTAGCTCTAAGTGGAAACAACAAGTAATATGTAAAACTAACAACAAATTGTTCATTATAATTGACTTTGTCAGTTTAAGGTCATGGTCTTGAGGAAATTCTTGGATGGTGGATCCCTTTGCATGCATCACATGAACAATTATAACAATTAAACAGGAAATCTGGATTTAATTCATTTATTATCTAGACAGTAGTTCTGAGAAAAAGGTACCTGAACCAAGAACATCGATCTTGGAGGGATCTTCATGTAATGTCCTAGCTTGAAATCACTGAGGAAAGAAACAGCCTGAGCCATGCTCATATATCCATAGGTTTTGAAGCATACATTGGCTATTGGTCTCCCCGGTAATATGACACCCATGACATACTCTGTTATTATGTTCAGCCCTGGTGTCTGTATATGAAGTGGTAGAGCATTAATAAAGAAGAGATTTAGCTGAGATGATGAAGTGAAAGGGAATGACTATCAAATACCAAATGAATAGACCGGGAGGTTTCGAATTTTTATTTTTCCGGTTGATGCTGAATTTCACTACATATTCATCTCTTGCTCGGAATAAGATTTAAAAGAGAGCCAAGTTACCTGGTTTGTTGTGGCAGTTATGATGCTGATGGGAAGTGTAAAGACAAAGGCCATGGCACTCGCGAAGATGAGTCCCCACCATGGCATCTGAATTTGATCATTCAAGAAGATGCACAGTGCAAGAGCAACAATTAATGTCACACCAAGCAACAAGTAAAACCACCAGGAAGGTATGTCCTTGTATCTTTTCATCAATTTTGTATGGATATCCTCCTTGCCCTGGTAAGAAGCACGATATTTCTGGAGAATCTCCCTGTAGATCATGTTTCATATGTCACAACATGGATGGGAAATTAAGGCGATTCTGATTCTCGATTCTGTTTGTTGAAAGATTTACCTTCCATGGAAGAAAGCCACGTGAGTGAGGGTGGCGGCAATGGTTGCAAAACCGAAGCCATAAGTGAGAGCAAAAAACATGCTCAAATGAATTCGTCCTTGCTGTTCATAGTTTGGTATATCCAGCTGAAACTTGTTATTAACAATAGCTGTTATATTGTACTTCTGACCCTCTGCTGTAAACAGGTGTGAGGAGAAAATGGGAAATTTGCGCGAACCGTACAAGTCTAGGCCCCAGTAAGCTAAAGGCATTGCAACGTAAATTATCAAAACATATCCCACAAGGACATTGGCAATGGCAAAGAATGGACTAATGAGGGGGCTGAACAAGAAGGATGCCACAACAGACCAGTCAAGTGTAATGGCTCCAAGTCCAAGGCCCCTCATGCCTGAACCAAGTTGCTGTGCGGTTACTGACTTCGGGAATACCCAGCAGACCCATGAAATGTTTGAGAGTGTTGTAAATAGGTATCCTGGGAATAGATACCAGACAAAACTGCAAGCCAGTGCAATTACGAAGAACTTTGCCCGTGTCATGCGGTGACCATCATCTTTCTCATGCAAAGCCCTGCAAGATTTTTCCCAGGTAGTTTACATGGGCACTTAGTCACGTGTGTTATCTGAAGATATTAAATGTTTATGGGTGCATGCCAGTTCAGGTGCTTGAGAATTTAGCTGCGATGACTGACCAGATTAAACACCTCTATAATTAAGGCATATCCACAAAGTTGAAGAGCAAACCCATTTATGTACTGCTTTACAAGTATTACATAAAAATTCTACTGTGCTTGGGGGGAAAAAAAACAAAAACCAGGAGGTCGCGTGACAACAAGACAAACGGCTTAACCTTTTAGGTATGGTAGGAATCACAGTGGTGGTGGAAAAAATAAAATAAAAAAACAAAGAAGAAGAACCGTAAATCAAGGACTTATCAATTTCAAATCAATCTTGTGGTTGTTTTTTTGCAATCCAAATATATTTTTTAAAAAAAATTGTTTTAAATTATAGTTTTTTAATATTTGAATATCCTACATTAAAAATATTTTTTAAAAAATATATATTATTTCAATATATTTAAATAATCACTACAGAAGCCCTCACGTCAACTCATGGACGTGTAATGACGATGACAACATAGGTTGGATCGATGATGCCATTTCCAAAACAGACAAATAAATGATCGTTATCGTTATCATGGTAATAAACACCTATCTTAAAACCTTTCCACCCAACCAAGCGGCTTGTAGCTTAGTGGAATAAGGTGCTACTTGTCTTTTTTTGAATTTCAGTTCGAGTTCTAGTGGGAGTGGGGCTGATGAGTGGTGTCCTTCCTTGTTCTGCTGGTTCCTTGCTGTGTGGTACGCCTGTCACCCCCGCGGTGCCTAACCTGTTCACTGAGACTTGCAGGATGTCCAGTGGACCGTGGGATTAGTCGGAATTAGTCGTGGTGCGCGTAAGCTGGCCCGAATACCCACGTTAGTAAAAAAAAAAAACCTTTCCAACCACCCTTGGGGCGTTTCTTCTTCATGATTTATTAATTGGGAAATTCCACTCTCATCCATTGCCACCGGACACCACTCACCAACCAATAATCAGCAACCACCTCACTTGTTATATTCTTGACGTACAATGTTCTTTTACATTTTGTTTTGGAGTTTTTAGTGTAATAATAATTGCTTTTTACAGTGTTTTTTTATAAATATATTAAAATAATACTTCTATTTTTTAAAAACTATTTTTAATATTATCATATTAAAATAATTAAAAATGTATTAAGAAATTTAAATTTTAGCTGACCCTGTTTTCATACAAAACAGGAAATATAATACCAATTGAGATTTGATGTCAACTTTGAACTTTGGAAACGGAGTGCACGTTACTAAAAAATTTAATTTTTTTAAAAAAATTAATTTTTTTTATATTTTTAATTTTTTAATTTACTGATTTTAAAAAATAAAAAAAATTATTTTAATATATTTTAACATAATTTTAAAAAAAAAATACAATCACAATTACGTTACCAAACACACACTCAAAACAACTTTTGGGAATACTGAAAAAGACACCTGAACCTTCTGTGTTATCACGTCCTTATTCGCCAGATAAAGTGAGAATTAATTGTGCCTACGTGTGCTTTTTATTCATGAGCTGTCAAGTAGCAAAAACTTAAAATTTCCACCAGTCCTCCATCCATTTCTTCACATGATGTTAGCTTGATTCCGTGGAAAGTCAACAGTTCTTTTTCCTAGTTATTAAAAGTTAAAAGCACGCTCGCTCTTTAATTAAGAAAGTGCTTGATGCTATAACTGGAGTTATTCTTTAAGGCATTGTTTTTTTGAAATATTTTTTTATTTTATTTTAAATATCAACATCATCTAATATATATATAAAATAATTTTAAATAAAAAATACAAATTAAAAAAAAAACAGCGGACAGCAGCGTTGTTAGACAGATTCTAAGCCATGAACAAATTACTAATTAATCACACACCGAATCACCCAAGCCAACTTAAGATTCTAGTTGACTTGATGGAAGAGAAGGGAGGGAAGAGCACAATAATAAAAAAATCGAATCTTGTTAAAAGGGATATGTCACATGTTATCCCGTGTAAACCAAGGAGCGGCCATTCAATAAGAAATTATTTATGTTTACTTTAGCTATCAACAAAGTGATTAATAATTGCAACTACTATGATTGAAATAACAATCAATCTCAGCAAAATCTAGATAAATTTAAACAACTGTTTTTGCTCAAGATGTGTGGACGGAAAAGCGGTGATGTGGAAGAAGAAATTGTTTAGTATTTTTTTTTTTTAGCTTTGTTACATGCGAGGGAGGGGGCTGTGCATCAAATGGCTCAATAACTTTTCCTACTGCGAAATAAGAAACAAGCAAAGGGGTCTGTGAAATGAGGGGGTGAGAGAGAAACCTGAAAAGAGAGACCTGAACGAGAGTGCCAGGCCACCACATATGAGCTGGCTCCACCACATACTTCCTCAAAAGGCCTGCCCAGCCATATCCTAACACCTACCATTGCCAATCATGCACCCAAATGAAAGGGCAAAAATGCTAAGGAAAAAAAAAGAGGAGACAAAGATCCACCCAATATGACAAAAGAACTTCATTGCTTACCCAACTTGAAACCAAAACTAAGACCAAATTTTGCTTTCGAAAATATTACAAAAAGAATACCTTTTTTTTTTTGGGATAAAAGAACACCAAGATTTACCTGAGTAGTGGTGATGAGAAGCCACCCAGCCAAGAAAGAAATACGCCTTCCGTAAAATGCTTTGATGATAGTGACAATACCAACAGCATAAGCAGATCCGCTACCAAATGCACTTCCGGCGTTAGCAAATATAGAAATGAGTACGTGTTCTTTGATGTTAAACGGACCTGGGTTAAGAGAGAAAGTTCTGGACCCAAAACCAGGAATCTTGAACTTGGTTTTTGGTAGCACAGCAGCCATGGAGCGGCCTATGGGGAGTGAAGCTACCTGGACGGTTATCTGGCTTATAATAAGCGGCTCGGTTCTGTAAGAAAAGAATTGGTTGAGGAAAGCTAAAAGGCTGCATGAAATCAGGCCTAAGAACCACATCCGGAAGGTCCATATAGGTAGGGTTGCGTCGTCCGTGTTGGCCACGGTCAGTCGGACCTCCTCGATAGGGGATACGTCGTCGTCTTCGACAGCATCGGCGATGGGTTTTTCCAGGTCAGTTAGTCTAGAGGAGGTATATGGTGTTTGGATCTCTAGGCTGCCCATGGCGAGTGGGGTGGTGGAAGGGAAGGGGTGATACCGTGATGGTGCTTTAGTGGGAGGGGCTTGGCCCTTTTAATACCTGGTTTGTACTTCGTAGGATTGGACGGTTTAATATTGTAGGGTAGGGCCCGAGCAAGTGTGAATGGAAAGGAGTCTAGTGGATGAAGGCGGAGATTTTTCCTTGTTTACAAATTTCTAGCATGGGTGGGTTATCCTGTCCGTTTAAAAACAAAAAAGCGTACTCGTATTGGTGGACCATGTGGCTAGATATGGGAGTGGAAACGTTTGCAAATTGACCATGAACTGGAGGTGGGTCACAAACCGCGCCTGCGAACCACTGACCAGTGAGTGAATGTTGAAGCAATGTGCTTAATATGGAGCTGAGGGCTTGCAACTTGTGCTATTTGGGAAGGAAACGCGTAGCCTTGTTTGAGTTTACTGGCATAAACTTTGGTTTATCTCTGCCGTAATCCTTATTTAATTAAGAAAGGTCTCGACGCTTTCTAATAGAGTGATGGTTCCATGTTCTTGCTATATAACAAATTAATCCCTCCATCCTCCATGAAAAGGTGCCTCAAGACCAGCGAGTAAAAGATTCAGAATATCTCACTCCGAATAATATAAAATTAACTGTGAATCTTACTCCTTAAAATACAAGGTCTGCTTTGTGTTATACTTATACTATTCAATGAATATTGTAATTTGTGACTCGTAAACACAGAGCTAAAAGATTGGGAACTGATCAGGGACACCAACGCTCTCTCTCTTTTCAATAATATAATCCTGGCATCTTTATTTATTTTACAATTCTTTGATTGATTAAAGTGTGCGGCTAAAATAATATTCGTTTGAATTTTATTTTTTATTTTTTAAATAATTTTTTTAGTATTTTTTTTATTGTTTTGATATACTAATATAAAAATATATTTCTAAATAAAAATATTTTAACACTCTGACTGTGAATGGAATAATCCACTACGATAACGCGAGGGACAAGTGGACAAAACATACGCCTGCCGGGAAAATTATCAGCCATATAGGACCAATAACCTCTTCGTTGACTGACTTCTTAATCAACATAAAACCGAATAAACATTAATTACAGTGAAGTCTTAAAAAACATCTCGGAACGTGCAGTTAACTTGATCTGTAAAGTTATCTGGAATAATTCTAATTTTAATATAAAAAATAAAGTGTCCTTGGTCTTTACTTGTTGGTTTATTTAAAAATGTTTTCAAATGAGTGCTAGCCTTTTTATTTGATCGGCCACTAACCCAAACAAAATCTAACGCAGTCGCATTTTAGGGCTTCGATTAGTGGTGGAAGGGATTTGTCTCCTTCCACTGTACCTGGGTTCGAGCCCTGGCATGCACGTCTGTCACCTTCGCGGTGCCTTACATGCCTACTGGGTTTGCAGGGTATTCAGTGGGCCGTGGGGATTAATCCTGATGCGTGTAAGCTGGCCCGAACACCCCACGTAAATAAAAAAAATCTAACACAGTCAGCCACCAGCAAAAAGATTGAAAAAAAGAAGAAGGATTAGTCACCGTCATCATTTCTCTATTGATTCTCTAATACAGCCAGCCGCCGATGGATGGAGCCAAAGGCCAGCTCCCCTCCCTGTTGTGAAGAGGAATCCATCATGAATCCAATCTTCAGAGCGAGTTCCTTCTGTGCGAGAGGTTTAGGATTCTTTGAAAGGGGACCGGAAGGAGATAATACATGAAGATGTCATCATTATCCTGTGAGGCAGATCATGTTTAGAAATCCTGGAACCTTTTTAACAATGTATTTGCAGTTTTGCACTCGACCACGACAAAATTTGCATGTGAACCCTTGAGAAGCCGGTTCGTGTCTGGATGTGACGGTAGCAATGGCATTGCGTAAAGGTGAGGGTAAATTTGGCAATGCGAAAATCTTGTAGTTTCAGACTCGGTGTGGATTGTTATCGGAAAAATATGTCTTTGTTCCCTGTGACAAAAAAACATGCGGCTTGGCTTCCGGGGGTGATACGGTTTTTTTTTTAAAAGCAATTATATTAAATTACCCTCGGCAACTGGGAAGTTTTTGCTATTTCCATTTTGAATTCAAATTAAATTTACTGTATTGCCCTTGAAGTAGGAAAAAAAAAAGTAAATTAACTTTGATACAGGATTTTTGTTGTTGCTTTACCTTTTTATATTTGCCATAGTCTGGTGGGGTGAGGGGATAGGTTTATCATTTACTTGGTAATAAATATTATAAAGAATAGCTGACGTGTTTATTGTGCATACGGGTTATTGTTGTGCTCTTCTAATTGCGTGCGTGGCATTGTTCAATGACCGAGCTGTAATTTTCATGATTGTGTTTGAGGCGTCTTAATAGCTTTTTTATTATTGGTCAACACGTGATTGATGGTTTCGCGCTGCTAGAAGTTTTTTTCTCTCGTCTTTAGTTTTTATATCCAGCACTATAAAATTTCAAACATTGCATCTTAATTTGTTTTGTGTTCATATGTGGTCTTTTTTGTTTTTAATTTCTAATATTTACCCTTAACTTTTTTATAAAGTTATTATGTTTATTTAATATCATCACTCCATCTCAATCATGTGATATATTTTTTCATTTTGATTTTTGTTTTTTTTTTCAATCCCAGCATAAAAAAATACAGTTGTTATCTAGTTATTTTTTTATATTTTTTATATTTTTATTATTTTTATTATTCAATAGTTAAAAATTAAATTTCATGATTTTTTTTCATGTCAGGTGCTTTTAGTATGATCAGATAAGAAGGCAATACTAATTGATATCTTTTTTATTTATTTTATTTTTTATTTTATTACTTGATATTGTTTTATTTTTTAAATTTTTATGTTTTGTAATATAAATTACAAGTTTAATGAGTTAACCTAAATTACTTAATTTTTATAACTCAAAGTAATTTTTATTATTTAATATTTAATTATTAAAAATTGTATTGTATTATGTTTTTCTTTTATAAAAGGTTTTTTTCCTACGTTATTATAATTATTTTTTTACTTGATCTAGCTGTTATCATTACCTCTTCTTTGATTATCCATCTAATTAAAATAAAAATAACTTATTTAATCTGGTCAAATATATATTTTAATTGTTTTTTAAGAAAAAAAGATATGCATTAAAATACTAAAACATATTAAAAAAATGATACCACGTGCAGCGGTCTCACTTGTTAATTGTGTTTATTTATATACACGAGTCAAAAGGATCTACATGAATCCGTTGACAATTCAAGACGCGAATCTTAGAAACGAATCCACATCACCATCACCATCACTTTATCATCCAGCTGTTATTCGAAGGCACCCTCAATTTTCAGTCAGAAATCAGAACCAACTCATCTGCAGCGGTCTATGCTTTCACATGGTGGTTTCATTGATCGCGCTCCAGAAGACCACGTGGCACTACGTGCATGCTGAGATTTTCAAAAGGTGTCGTGTGATGTTTCTGTACATCAAGAATTTCTACCTCTAATACTGGAAAATGCTAGGAAGTCTTCGAGCATGAGAACAAGTGTCCAATGCATGTCTCTAAGATAAATTAACTATTTATCTCATCATAGTACTAAAATAGTTGTTTTTTAAAATATCTTTTTACTTAGAATATACTAAAATATTATTTAAAAAAATAATTTTAAAATCATAACATTAAAATAATTTAAAAAATCTAAAAATTTCTAAAAATATTTTCTTAACTATAACAACAAGCATCCTTACAATAAATTGGATAGAAACCAAAAGTATGGCTGTTAAATAAAATCACAATGATTGGATATTGAAGATGTTGGAGCAATCCACCCGTGATAGGCAAAGGGCTGAATTAACAATTCAGAACTCGTGTACGATTGATTGATCGTGAGTTTTTTTATTTATTATTGTTAATAATAACTCTACCACTTAATCACAGGTCTTTTTTCTTTTTTTTATGTGTGATGTCCGGGCCAGCTTACACGCACCACGATTAATCCACACGGCTCACTGATATAGAGGAAAAGGACAAGCCCCTTTCACCGCTAGGCTAGAACCTTACTTGCCAAGTCTTTATATTCCCATGCAATTGAACATGCGGTCCAGGTTCATTAATTCGATGCCATTAATTTCGGCCACATTATTCCACCCCCGCAACCCGGTTATGCCTCCACAGTCACCGGTGCTGAAACCGGTCCACACGACGAATGCTTGTGGGATTAAGGAAACAAGGACGCATGTGGATGGAGGTATTTCCTGGGATGGCAGCTCAGACAATTTAATTAATTTGTCCATGTCATCTGCTTTCTTTCTGGAAAAAAATCAGAAAAAAAAAAAACAAAATACATTGTCATGGTCGTACTTACTGTTCTTGTCAACGTCGTTTACCGACGAGAGAAGAAGTGATATACCACTACTTGAAACGTTACAGATACGACGTTAGAATTTGAAAGCATGATCGAGATTATAATTGCCATCCCCCGACCCCATCAACCCACTGCTTCAAATCACAACGATACAGAGTCAAGCTCTGTGTCGCAGCATGAAGAAAAGTCAACAGCCCTTATCGTTGACAGCGATGCCATTCTCACGCGGGAGACGTTAGGAATTCGTTTTGCATCTCGAAGAAAGAAAAGCTATTCAGAAGAATTAAGTTAGTTATTTAGATTTTTTAATAGCCTAAATATGTTATTTTTTTACATGTGCATTCCAATAGAAAAAAATCATTTAAAAATTAAAGTAATTATATTTTAATGTATTTGATATTGATAAATTAAATCATTTATTAATTATAATTAACTAATAAAATTATTATGATCAAAATTCTTTTTTTGTGTAAGAATATATTAAGGCTAACTTTTCTATATTTATTTATTATTAAAAAAAATTAGTCAACAGAAAATACTTTTCAATTAAAAAAAATTAACTTAATTTCTAGAAAAGTATTTTTTAAAAAAATTTAAGTAAAAACACTTTTCAAAAGTTATAAGAAATTTAAAAATATCATATTATTTGCTAATTATATCAAATTTGATCATTAAATTTTTTATTGTTGTATATATATTTTGTTTTGAATATTTATTTTTTAATTTCATCTATTATTTTTTAATTTTTATATCAACTTTGATCACTATTTTTATAATTGTTATTTACTTTTCTCTTGTTATTTTTTTATTGAAAATTTTTATGTATCAAATTTGATCCCTATTCTTTTGATTATTATTTATTTTATTTTAAATAATTTATGAAATATTGATTATTATTATTTTAATTTCTTTATTTTTTAGATTTGATTTTTATTTTATTTGAGATAATTTATAAAATTATATATTTTTTAATTTCATTCTCATTTAACTTTTTAATTTGTAAGATTTGTTCCTCGTTATTTTAATAAATTTAAAAAAATAAAATATTAATAAGTTATTTTTCAATTCATTTTTAATGATATAACCAAATACTAGAAAGTGTTTTCTAACTTATTTTTTTATTAATCTATCAAATATCAAAAAATAATTTATTTTTTTATAATTCATTTTCTTAGGATTTACTTTTTAAAAAGAAATTATTTTCTAGCAAACAAACAAACATAAAGTAAATAAATCTTTGATGCCTTCCCCAAATATATAAGAATGCTATTGATTTTAGCTCATCAATATTGCTTTTTCCTTGAAGTTCTAAGAATGTCACATGTATATATTAATCTGTTTATACATATCCCCTTCACTTCCACTAACTAATCGTGTAGAGTATGGATAAGTGATCTGTATCTTTTTCACTCCAGTATTTAATTGCTTTTATGATCTCCAAAAAAGCCATATATTTCACAATAAGTTTTTTTTTTTTTAATGATAGGAGCAAGTGTATATTCATTCATCTTTTTTCCCTGCAAAAATACAAAGCATCGGATGACGATAAGAAGAATTAGAGTAGCATAAAGAACATACAATATGCTACCTTGCCTCCGTATATTCCCTATTTACCTTCTCCCTCGCACCTTCAAGGCTAAAATCTTAATTTCTTTACATCCATTTTTCAGACATGCAATGATCGACATTGTTGTGTTCATATGATTTTTAAATGAATAATTTGTTTCGGAGCTGATTTAGTGCAGCCTAGGGGATGGTAATCGTGGTATCATGCATCAAGATTACGAGTCAGGGAGAGTGGTGATTGATCGAAAGGCATGCCTCTTATGTTTTATGAAACACTGAGCCCACTAAGCTTCGCGAGTAAAAATCCAAGCGCAATCAGACTCAAATGACACAGCTAAAACTGCAAGGGCACCCAACTTCGATGGAAGGCAAAAGGAAAAAAATCAACTTCAGCCTCATTCAACGACTCCTGTATTTGAGCTGGCCCATTTAAAACTACAAAATAATCAGCTTGCAAGCTGGGGATCACATGGGCCTAGCACAACAAAATGGAAAAAAAAATCTAAAAATTGTAATCAAGCTAAACTAAACCTTTACCAGTGTAGATCTGAAGCCACCTTTATTTGAGATTTTCCATGTATCCTATGAGAAAAGGCAACGGGATAGGTCTGACCATGGGTGGAGGCATGCTAACAGCTAGCTTGGTGAGGTCTAGTCTGGATTAAGATTTTATTTGTATTTTTTATTAGTTTTATATAAAAAAATTACAATTCTTAATTGAATTATTAAAAATTTTAAAAATTCACATGGAGCCTTGTAATATAATACTTTAGCTTAGGTTAAAATTTCAAAAATTTTGAAGGAATTCATAAATCGAATGAAAAATCATAATTTAACTAATTTTACGTTATTGCATGTAATTTTCAATCCGATTATTAAATTAAGCTGAAATTTTATAGAAAATTTTAAAATATATTAAATAAAATTTTATGATGAATGAAACTTGATAGTACTAGCAAAAAAAAAATCAAATGAAAACAAAACAACTCATTGAGGGTAAAAATAATTATTTTTCATTAAAAAATAAAATAAATCAACTTTTCCTTTCTTTTATATATTTTTGATTGGGCAGAAGCAAAGTAGAAAAAAAAAGGGCAAGGGAGAAAGAGAGAAAAAAAAACATAAAAAAATCTAAAAAAAAAGTTAATTTGTAAAACATTAATCCATGAAAGAATTATGCAAAGGAAGGAATAATTGAGAGAGAGAAAATTAATTATTTTATTGATTATTATTTTATTCTGGTTAAGAGATTGTTATAATATTAATTCAGATTCGATTATGAATAAATTATATTTCATAAAATATCGAATTGTGTGATTTTAATAATTATTTTATTTTTATCTTTTACTTCAATTTAATGTACTTTTAAAATTATTTTTTAATATTTTTGGTAATGCTTTTGAATTAAAAATTTAATATGAAATTTATATGTAAATTATTAATTATTTTTTTAATATTTTTGGTAATGCTTTTGAATTAAAAATTTAATATGAAATTTATATGTAAATTATTAATTAATTTTTTTTTAAATATATATTTATTTAATAATTCAAAACAAGAAAAATTTCTAACTCCGCCTTCATCCTACCCTCAGCAACCAGAAAGAAAACTATGCGTGAAATGCTGAGACCACGAGCAAGTTGCAAAGGCTAAAGGTAGCTCGGACTTCAGGATAACATTATTTCACATGTTTATATAACCATACTAAGTGGTCGCCGCTGGTATTTTGAAAGAGATGCCCTGCCTACTTACTTACCCCAATCTCTCAACTCTCCTGGTCATCCTTTGATCCAGCGATCATTTATCTATTTCAGCGAAGGAAAGAGAAATCAAAAGGCTAAGGGACACGTAGACAAATATGTTGAAGAGCTAGTCAACAGGTTGTCATGGCATTACTATAATTTGTTATGAATAAAAAATATCAAAACAAATTAAGATTTAAAAATATTAAGTATTTCTACAAAACTATATAAAAAAACTTGGATTTAATTATAATATCGGATGTAAAAATAATATTATAATAACATTAAATTGCATAGCTAAAATTTTAGCAGGTCTGATTGCAATTCTAAATCCAATAGCATCGGATATTGATGTGACTGTAAAATCATGTTATAAACGTATGGTAATTGAATAAATTAATTAAATATATGTATATATATATAAAAACCAATAAAAAAAACTAATGGGAAAAAAGAAAAAATCAGAATCAATTGGGTTAACTCATCAAACCTGATATTCGTGTTATGAAAGTGTGATAACTAAATAAAAAAAAATAATATTAATGAACTATTAAAAAAATATTAATTAAAAAAAAACAAAGAGAAAAATACCTATACAAAGAAAAAAACTAACAAAAAAAAAGAAAAAACTCTAAATCAACTAGATTGAACCATCAAATCCGGGATCTATATCATAAAAATCTGATAATTAAACATAAAAAATTTAATATTAAAAGACTATGGATAAAAAAATAAACTAAAGGTATGAGATTTTTCATTGTGGATTGCACCGTGTTATTCACTGTAAAAAGGCTTAAAAAAAAAAGAAAAGACATAAGTTGCAAGTTAATTTTTTTCTTGCATGAAAAATTTTAAAAAACTAACATCTAAGAGTGTCAGGTCTTCTTGTAAAAATATATCAAAAAATCTTAGGTTTAACTGCAGTGCTTAACCTAAAAATACTATTTATAGTATTAATAATAACATTAAACTTACATGACTTAAGTTTAAGTAATTATAGTTGCAACATCAGACCTTGAAGTATTAGATGTGAGTTTGACTACAAAATCATGTTATAAAAATATAATAATTAAATAAATTAATTAAAAAAAATTGTCAGGAAGAAAAAAACTAATAATAAAAAAAAACTAAATTAATTAGGTTAACCATTTAAACTAGGTTAATCCATCAAATCTGAAATTTACATCATGAAAGTTTAATAACTAAATAGAACAAAATAATTGATGGGTTTACCTAAAATTAATTGAGCTAATCCATCAAATCAAGTTAAGCCATCAAGTTCAGGACACATTTTATGAAAATATAAAAATTAAATATAAAAAATATATCATTAATAAACTAAACTAAATAAAAAAATAATTAAAAATTAAAAAAATTCAATTAATTTGTCAAATTAAACTAATCTATTAAATCCGAGATAAAAAATTTATTAAAATAAAAAACACAAAAAAAATAAAAATAAATTTAGAGCTCCATTTATTTTTTATTATATGTTATAATATAATACAATAATAATTATAATATAATAATATAATATATTAAAGATGGGAAAGTGAAAGCCCGCAGTAGTTTTTTAAGAAAGGTATTATTCTATAATATATATGTACTTACCAGGGCTAAAATTAAAGGCCCAACTCAGCTCAAGGAGAAAGCAGGAGAGGAGAGAGGAGGAGGGAGCCCAAATAAGCCCAAAGAAGAGAAAGAGGAGGATAGAGTGAGCTAATCTTGAAAACGTTGGATTGTTTTTTTGTTTACAATTAAAAGTATATTTGGCAGTGTATGATCGGTTTTTAAAAAGTTTTTTATTTGAAAATATATAAAAATAATATTTTTTATTTTTTAAAAATTATTTTTAATATCTATATATTAAATTTTTTTAAAATATATAAAAAATAATTTAAAATAAAAAAATCAATTTTTTAATTCAAAATTACTTTCCAACCAGGAAAACAAAGCCGCTCATGAGATGAATTTGTAAACTGCAAAACCTCGACCTTGCCTTTTTATAGTTCATCCACAGGCTCAGTTTTACTGCCTCTACTCTTTCACCTCACACATTATCCTATTCATTTATTGTACGAAAAACGAACCAGCCAATTCTGGTCACTATTGCCCTTTTTAGTGAGCGGTCAATGTTAACAGCAAATTCCTACGATTTATTCAAAGATAAAAAAACCTAGAAAGTGGATAACTGATTTGTTTTCCCCATCAACGTGAAAATATTCTATGTCGTTGTATTTTTAGGCATTAACATAAATTATTACTCAAAATATTCCGATATTTTTTTATTTTCTTTGAACATTTCAACACCACCTGCCTGGTTGTTCATTGTTGAGCCATAAACCAAAAGAGGATTACTGGGTTTTCATTTTCATTATCTTCTCTCTTTTTGCTGATCTTTGGTGTTTTTTAAGGATTCTTGATCTGGGTTTTTCTTATTGAGGCCTGCAAAGTTTCTTTATTATAAATGAGGTAAAGGATTCTTTTTCTGTTTTATTGAGGGTTATATGCTGTAATTTTGATATTTTGGGATTGAGTATAAGCTGAAAGATGGGAAATTCCTATTTGTTATTTCAAGGATTGATGAGCGAACAATCTGCAAAGTTGGAGACATGTAGAGGTGAATTATTTGGTTTGTTGCGTATTCTGTGAAGATTTCTGTTAGGTTCTTTTCTTGCACGTCTATTGTCTAGTGCTGGTTTTGGTTTGTAATGAGGCAGTTTTAAGGGATTCTGATTTGATTCAGTATCACCTTCGTCAGCTCTGATACTGGAGCAAACAAGGAGTTCTTATGTCTACTCTTGTGATTTGACCATCAAATAAGGATTTTGTTGTTGACCTCAAATTGATTTAAGCGAGGTTGACTTAGCAAGTTTTTGGATTAGATTGACTTGATTTATATGCTTACTGCATTTTGGATTTGATATTCATAGATATCTGAAACATTATGCACATAGACAGGGAAGAGCCTGTTGGTAACGTGGAGGCAGAGGAGATGGACGGAGACCTCAAGGAGGATACTCCTCTCGGGGATATCCCTATCTACCGCCACCGTTTTTTGGGTATGGTGAGACAAAAAGCCTATATATTTGACGGTGATGGAAATTATTACAATAAAGATTGGGATTTTGCTGAACCTAAAGAAAACGAGTTTTGTTGGTACCATGTAGAGCTTCCAAAAATTAACCAGAAGCTTCCGCTTTTCGCACAAAGCCTCATTGACATTCTTTGCCCTCCTTTGAAACTTCAAGATATTCTGTCACTAGTTAGCAATGGGCCCCTTTGTAGTCATGTTAATGGAGCACTTGTGTTCAGAGTTAATTCTCCTGGTCCTCCAACTAGCAATTATACATTTAGATTAGCTGCTAGAGTTACTGAGAATTCGGTGATTACCGTGTCACTAGGACGGGTTCCAAGATTGGGTTTCTCACCAACGAGTAAATCCCTTCTCTCTGAGATTCCTAGTGTAGAGACTTATTCAAGTGGTGGGTTGCCCTCACATAATGGAGGGGATCAAAAGGAAGGAAGTGGGTTTGTGATTAGAGAGCATGTTCTTGAGTTCTTATTGACAATGAACCACTCAGAGGAGGCTGACAATCCCGTGCCGGAATCTGTCTCAAATCTTGTTGTTCACATCATTGACACGCATGTCGATCACCTTCAAGATGTTACCACCAAACTCGAGATGGAGCTTGACTCTGTGGAGCTTGAATTAGATAAAGGTAAAATTCCTATGTAATGATAACTTATGGTCCCTGTTACAAAATAAAGGCTGCCTTAAATGTTCGCATTGTTGTACACTTACTATTTAGATTTCTTTTGGGTGAAACACTGTTAGTTTTGTTGCCTTTTTTCTGGTCATGGAGATAATTACAAGTGTTGAGTTCATTCATTCTTCTTTAACGCTAATATATTTGCTCCACATTTCTAGCAACCCTACAATGGTAACTTTTTAAATTGATCTGGAAGAATTATTGTTATATACACTCTCTGCCATATGTTTATTTAGTAATTTCTCATCCTATTTTGGGCATGTTAGTTCTGTTATAGTTTTGGAAAATTGCAACCTCTTATACCCAGTCCTTGTCGTTTGTCAACAAGCAGCAGAACAAATGACAATTGGAGATGTCAAAACTTGTTGAAAAACCAAATGTTGAAATGAAATTTGATAGGATTAATCTTGTATTTGCAACCTTGATGGCTTTTCACTCTCAGTATTGAAATTAAATTTGATAGGATATATCATGGATCAAACAATGAATCCTGGTAACTGCAGCTTACAACTTGGAATGCATGTTGTGATGTTTTTCCAGTGTCATGCGGAACTGATATTTTATATGATTGGCTAATAAGAACTTTTTTGGGAAGAGTTAAGAGTTCATCAAAGCATTGCCAAAGTTCACTTGTGAATGGGGTGGGGAAGCTTGTTACTAAATGTGCTAAATATTGTGTCAAAATAAGAAACAGTTCGCAGTCTGAAGAAAAAATATTGATTGTTTTCCACATTGATGGGTCTGAATAACGAGCTTACTCCAGTAAAGTTGGTTATCATGCCCAAATGATAGTTCCAGGACAGTTATCCTTCACGTGGCATGTTTGTGCCATTCCACATGCCTGATATTTATGTGCCGTGAAGTCCTTGCAATCACATGATGGAATCTCATAGTTACCTTAAAAATCTATTTTCACTCGCAATAGATTTAATTTTCAGAATTTCTGCTTGATACCTCAGGTGTTATTCTTGTTAAACCAAAGTCTATATGAACTCCCTGGGCAAGAAAATAGGTCTACACAAAAGTCTGGATTGCGTGAAAAATTATGATAAATCAGCATTTCCATGGACCATCAAGGTACTAGAAAACATGGTCAGCAACAGTTACAAGCCTCTATCTTTATCAAAGAAAGTATTCCCTTTTCTGTTGGTCCTGAAACTCAAATTTGAGGTGCTTTCTGTTTGTTACATGATTTCTTTCAACTTTTGAGTGGAAACTGAGTGTTGTTTTTACGGCATACTGCAGGAGGTTTTGCATTAAAGAAACAGATGCTTGATGATAGAAGATTTCCTAATATGCATCTTAATCTTCAACGAATATTGCAGGTAGTTTGTCCACCCTGTTTGATTTCTTGTAAAATATAAGAACAATTTTAAGTTGACTGGTACAGAGCCACATAAGTAGGTATTTAATTAATGCTCATACAAAATCAGTCTGGATAAGGTGTAAAGACTACTCTGCTAGAACAGCAGAAGGTGTGAAGATTGAAGTCCTAGATTGCTATGGTTGAATACTTTCAGGGGTTCATATTATGGAGTTCGAAGCACTTTATTTTGGACATTGACCATGGTTTTTAAGTGCTTTAGTTTTTCTCCAATAACATCATCTCTGCATTTTTTACAATGCATCCTAGACGTTGATGTTTTTGGATCATTTCTAGGAAGATTGCAGCTCGTTAAATGTGTGTTTTTCTCTAACAAATATAAAATTGAAATGCATGTATTAAACCTTGTATTTTAACTGAAATCAGGTGATTGCACATGGAGAGCAAGTATTTCCCCGAGTAAAAGAAAAATGTTCTTCGAAAAAATGGTTTAGCAGTGAAGACATTAACTCCCTAGAAGAGTTAATTGGAAGGCTAAGGAGGCTAAAAGAGAGTGTGGGGTTTATAGCAAATCGTGTCACGGCAATTCAGGCAGGTCTGGATAGCTGGCAGGCTGAGCAAATAAACAAGAAACTATACTATCTCTCGTTCCTTTCAATTATATTCCTCCCATTGTCAATCATCACTGGAGGTAAATGTTTCTCACTTTTTTTTTATCAGTCGTAGTTAAACCTTCTTGGATGACTGTTGAGAATCAAAATTTGATAATGCTGATATTTTTAGAAGCTCGTAACAGTCTTTGGCATGAATGTGGGAGGAGTTCCATGGACAGAGCAAAAGAACCCAAAGGAGAAAGATGGTTTCCGCAATGTGATGTTTCTCTGCGTGGGAATGCTAGTTCTCGTTCTTCTATGCTTCCTTTTCCCAGCTCTTTACACCCATATAGCTGCCTGGCGACGAAGGATGGCTTTGAAAAGAAGCTGGTCTCTCAATAGGAAATCTTTTCTCAAGAGAACTGTTCCGGTTAAAGAAAGAGGTGGTTATATTCGCCTTTGAGAGTGTAAGCCTAAGGAAGAGAGTGATGATGCAATTGTGGTACATGCGCTTTTCATGCTCGATGTGATTCCAGTTGCGGAAATCTTCACTCCTGAAGATACATGTCCCAGAGGAGACTTCTCTCAGCAAGCCTTGATTCTGTTTCTTTTTCTTGATTCTTGAACGACATGCACTCTGCAGATAAACAATTGTCAATGTTATCACGGATCCTGTCTCAGAATGGTAATTCTGGTAGAAAATACCTTCTTCCTTTTCAATCTAGATTAGAGTTTTTTTGAAGGGCCGATTCTTTGTTTTTTTTTTGCAAGAACGTTGGTAATGACTGCATTCTTTTGCAATCTTGGTAACAAACTGTACATGTTATAACATTCATCGCACTGAATATGTACATGTTATAACAAACTGCATTTGGAGCTTGTATCATCATGATTCCACTCAAACAATAATTGTGAATGCTGCTTGACATATTTCATTCTCTTGCTTATTTTTTTTATCAGTGGTTATCCATTGTCTTTTATACACTGCCATTCTGATTGTAGAAATTACAGTGAGTAATATATTTAATTCAATCCCTAGTGATATATCCGGGAATCAAATTCAAAAATGGGATACTGTTAAGAGATTGAAATTTATGTGGTTTAATAAATGAATGACGCATCAATCCTAATTTAATATCATTTCCAGAAAAAAACGAATCTCCAGTAATTCCATGAATAACCACTTCGTTCTAGGGATCATGTGACAATTGACATCATCCTGTCTACTTGGTTTTTTTCTTTTCTTTTTTCAACTCTATATTTATATAATTACTTTTTTTTTCCATGAACGATTCCTTTTATTTATTTTATTCTTACAGTTGAAAACATTTAGTGCCGTGGGAGAAAGGAGAGTCGAAAGAAAGCACCCGTTCAAATTTCAAACATGGTATGGCCACACAAATGCTTGGTACAAGAAATGCCAGCTTTGCACTGCTATGAGCCGCACGAAAAATGGAGAAACTCCTAAATTATGTAGTAGCCATGGTCAAAGATGGACTCTTTATTCTAAATTAAAAAAGGATTGTATTGAAATTTGCCACGTATTTTCTCAATGTTTTACATTATGCCCCCCCCCTGTCTTTTAATTTTGTTTTTACAATACAATTTAAAACCATATCTCATGGAATTAGGCTAAAAAAGATGTAAATGAACAGAGCAAAAAAAAAAGAGGAGTTGCGTTTTGCCGATTCTCCCTGTATCTGAAAGATCGAGTCGTTGACGGTACGGGATGAACAATAGAAGAACTGACGGTGGGTTAGGGATGGCAGAGCAAAGACAGTCAAAGAAGAAGTTTCAATTGCAGTCTTAAGAACGGAGGGATGGAATTGAAAGGGGGAGCTACTTAATTGTTCGTAAAAAAAAGGATCAATTAAAAAAGTCTAAAAACATAATGGAAAAAAAGAAAAAAGAAAAGTAGCTTCATCGTCTATGTAAACAGTGATTTTAATAAAAAATAATTGACGAAATTGATAATATAAACATAAATTAATCTAATAATTCGATGACTCATATCCTTTAGCTCCAATCAGGAACTGGATACACATGTTCAGTCACCGTTTCTTTCATCCAAGAAAAGAACAAAAAAAGAAAAGAAAAAAAGCCAGCTAGGCAGGCACCTACCCCTCTAGACGTATGGACACTCCTCTGTCACTCACGTGACAATGCAACCCTAAACTTCAATGGCCCCAAACGGCAACACCTCAAATCCCAAAGTGACTTCCATCTCAAAAGTCTTATGACTCGACATGTCGTTCAGGGTAGGCTTATTCACCAAGAAACCGCTTACGGTGTTAGTTGGTCCCCCACTTTCATCTCTATTACATTATCATCCTTAAAGTACTTTTTATAATTTGATCCTCTTCCCTCGTCATGTAACTATTTGATCCTTCATTCAATTTTTCTAAAGGTATATTTTAATTATAAAAATAATTTTTCGAATTAGAAAAGGAAAGAAACTAATGATTATTGAACTAAAATTCACTAATATCATGAAAAAATAATATTTGACAATAAAAATATAGGAAAAATACTGAAACCATTTCATTCTGTAACCAAAGATTGTACAGTATAATACCATAACAGTTTCTTCCAATGACTTACGGAAAGATCGCATCACCATAAAATAAATAGAAAATATAAAGTAAGAGGATGATGTTGAGATATAAAAATCAAATAACAAGAGAGCCAAAGTAAAACGCTTAAGAGAGTAAAGGGACCAGACTCGGCTTATAGTGCATTTTGTGTGTTTTGCAGGAAGAGAGTATATCTAGAACCTTCTAAGCTTGCCAGCAAAATCGTTCGCGAGTTGCGCCTCATTAAAAAGCCTTTGCTCCACAAAACCCTAAACCCTTCTTTATAAACCTCCAAAACACTGTCCCCGCGTCGTTCTCCGCTTCCAATCCAAATTAACCGGTAGATCTCTTCACTTATGGCCACAGCTGCTCTCCTACGCTCCCTACGACGCCGTGACGTCGCCTCCGCTCCTCTCGCGGCCTACAGATCCGTGCGTCTCTCGTCATTTCTACCCCTTCGGTTTTACTAATTTGGTTGTTTGTTGATGGAGCTCAAACGAGACTTGAACTTGATTGAGAGATGAATAAAAGATTTAGACTTTTTTGTGATTGAGTTTTTGATATGGTAGTTTAGAAATTTGGGCCCTTTAAGGGTTCATTTGTAATGTGTTTTTTCATTTGTTATGTTACATAATCATGCATAGCTGTTTTTCTTCGGATATTAAATACTTTTATTTTTATTTTTTTTGTTGTTTAATTCTGAATGATCAGCTGAGAGTTATGATCAACGTAAATTTTAAGTACTTAGGCTTTTAGGCAGTGATTGAATCGTTTTTACTTATTCTTCTGAGGATAAAAAAATTGTCGATGACGATTGAAAAGTGTTGGTTTTTGTTTCACTCCTGGTCTGACTATTAAAAGTTGTTTGCAAATTGAGGTTGAGATTGTGAAATGCCTGAGCTTTGGTGCTTATCTGTTGTGCAGCTGAGTAATAATGTGAAGCCATCGTGGGCTCCTTCTAATTTCAGCCATAATCTGGCTGGTTTGTCCAGAGCTTTCAGGTAGCTTGTTAAGTATTTTGTGGTTTTGATTTGTATTTCTGTCATTTTCTGTTCCTTTTGGTATGTTGAAGGTGAGCGTTTCCTCTTCCATGCAGTGCAAAACCTGCAGGCAGTGATGTTATAGGTATTGATCTGGGTACCACAAATTCATGTGTTGCGGTCATGGAAGGGAAGGTAAGCATGAATGGTGTTTGTTCAGATTGTTTATTCATTTGGTTGTTAGGCTTCCTTTTCCTTTTGATTCTAATTGATTCCATGATTATATACAGAGTCCCAAAGTTATTGAGAATGCTGAAGGATCTAGGACAACCCCTTCAGTTGTTGCCTTCACCCCAAAGGGAGAGTTACTCATGGGCACGCCAGCAAAACGCCAGGCTGTGACAAATCCGAGCAATACAGTGTTTGGAACTAAGCGTTTGATTGGTAGGAAGTTTGATGATCCTCAAACACAAAAGGAGATGAAAATGGTTCCGTATAAGATTGTTAGGGCTCCGAATGGAGATGCATGGGTTGAAGCCAATGGACAACAATATTCCCCTAGTCAAATCGGGGCCTTTATTCTGACCAAGATGAAAGAAACTGCTGAAGCATATCTCGGAAAAACAATTTCAAAAGCTGTGATCACTGTGCCAGCTTATTTCAATGATGCTCAAAGACAAGCTACAAAGGATGCTGGAAGAATTGCTGGCCTTGATGTGCAGAGAATCATCAATGAACCTACTGCTGCAGCACTTTCCTATGGTATGAACAACAAGGAGGGTCTCATTGCAGTGTTTGACCTTGGAGGTGGGACATTTGATGTTTCTATCTTGGAGATCTCTAATGGTGTTTTTGAGGTATGTGACATGTTTTGCTATTTAGGCTAACTCTGATTTTCATTTAGTTTGGTAAATTGAACCAAGTGGACGGTCCTTGTTTAGGTCAAAGCTACAAATGGTGACACATTTTTGGGAGGAGAGGACTTTGACAACACCCTTTTAGAGTACTTGGTCAATGAGTTTAAGAGAACTGAGGGAATTGATCTTTCAAAAGACAGGCTAGCTCTGCAGAGGCTCCGTGAAGCAGCAGAAAAGGCCAAGATAGAACTCTCCTCGACCACTCAGACTGATATCAACTTACCATTTATCACAGCTGATTCATCAGGTGCTAAACATTTGAATATAACACTGACCAGATCCAAATTTGAAAGCTTGGTAAATCACTTGATTGAGAGGACAAGGATCCCATGCAAGAACTGTTTGAAGGATGCTGGCATTTCTACTAAGGAAGTTGATGAGGTTCTTCTTGTTGGAGGAATGACTCGTGTTCCCAGGGTTCAAGAGATAGTATCAGAGATCTTTGGAAAGAGCCCTAGCAAGGGAGTAAACCCTGACGAGGCAGTGGCAATGGGAGCTGCAATTCAGGGTGGAATTTTACGGGGAGATGTCAAAGAATTGCTTCTTCTTGATGTCACTCCCTTATCACTTGGTATAGAGACTCTTGGTGGTATCTTCACCAGGTTGATCAGCAGGAACACAACAATTCCTACAAAGAAGAGTCAGGTGAGTCTTTAGTGCCGAATCTGTTTTCAATTTATCTGCAAAAATTTCAAGTGTGGGCAATAAGTTTCCATGCCTGTGCTAGTGCCCAGGCAGCCCTGGTATCTATCTGCTGTTCTTTGTGTTTCTGGGCCCAGTTACATATTTCTCTGATCTTTGTGTATGTAATCCCAGGTCTTCTCTACGGCAGCTGACAACCAGACGCAGGTTGGTATCAAGGTGCTGCAAGGTGAGCGTGAAATGGCATCTGACAACAAGATGCTGGGAGAATTTGAACTTGTGGGTATTCCACCAGCTCCCAGGGGCATGCCTCAAATTGAGGTGACCTTTGACATTGATGCCAATGGTATTGTCACTGTCTCTGCCAAGGACAAATCCACTGGTAAAGAACAGCAGATCACCATCCGTTCATCTGGGGGTCTTTCAGAAGATGAGATTGAGAAGATGGTCAAGGAGGCCGAACTGTTTGCCCAGAAGGATCAAGATAGAAAGGCCTTGATTGATATTAAAAATAGTGCTGACACCACTATCTACAGCATTGAAAAGAGCCTTGCTGAGTACAGGGAAAAGATCCCTTCTGAAGTTGCAAAGGAGATCGAGGATGCTGTTGCAGATTTGAGGAAGGCAATGGGTGGAGACAATGTTGATGATATCAAATCCAAACTAGATGCCGCAAACAAAGCAGTTTCAAAGATTGGAGAGCACATGTCTAAGGGCAGTAGTAGTGGAGGTGATAGTGCTTCTGGGGGTTCACAGGGTGGCGACCAGGCTCCTGAAGCTGAATACGAGGAGGTGAAGAAGTGAGGGGTTAATTTTGGTAGCTGTCTTTTCTTTTTTCATGGTTTTGAACCATATTCGAGGAAAGATCCTTCTTGATTTTATTTGCACTTGGGATGTACGTTTCTTAGGGTTTTTGTATCTAAATGGTGGAGGTTAAATTGAGCGTGTTAGTCTTTTTGTTCATTTGAAAACTGCCATTGGTTCCGAGGCCGAGACCATTTTTATTACAATAACCATTTTTTGTCTCAAGGAAATTGTCGGTTAATTTGAAAGTTGTGTTTTAGAACACAGTAAAGGATGTGGGTTGAAGTGTTTTTTATTTATAAATGTATTAAAATAATATTAATAATAGAGTAAAGGATGTGATAATAAGTGTTTCGCTCTGGATGGAGTTGTAATTAATCCGCTCGCTGTCGTTGCCAGCGTGATGGCAGACTGTCTCGAGTTCGCTTGTTATGGTGATGAAATGGTCAGGTGAAATACATTCTTTACTGTTTTCACGAGTAGTTACCTGCATTTATGATGCCATCCTCGTTCATCTTGGTTTTTGATGCTTGTGTTTTAATTGCTACATGGCCGATTTATCACGATTGCCAGTGGCACCAGCCCCGCCTATCGATCGAACAACAAAGCTCTTGAATTTGTTTTTTCAATTGAATTTTTTTTATATAACTTAATTAGATGAAATTCAAATTCAAATTGTTATAAAAATAACAGTAAAGCTGTCATTTTCATGCACTTCTCGGAACTTTTTTTATTCATTTTTCAGTAGGTTTACTCGATATATCAATCTCTCAGGGTGTATTTAAATCTGTACATTTATATTTTTTTTTGTTATTCATTAATATTTTTCTATTTTTATTGAATTATCAAGTTGATTAAATATAGTCGAGGTAATTTTCATGTAATTTTATTTTAAATTCAAATTAAATAAAAAATCAAATTAAGAATTTTTAATTTTATTTACTAAATGGCTGTTAATGCTGTTGAAAACTGATAATTGTTGTGTTCTTACATCATAAAATCTTGATTTGTATATATTTTCATGTTTATTTTTTAAAATATAATTATGTCTATCTAATTAATTTATTTTTACAGAAAAAACTGGGTTGAAAGTTTTTTGTCGTCATATTTCACAATAATTACAATACAGTCTCTAACTTGTTTTCGATTATATTCTTTCGTAGATATGTATCATATGAATTTTTTTTTTAACAAAATCACTGTAGTATCAGGCTGTCAGCCATAACCATAATAAGCAATCACATTTATGGTCAATTAATCCAATGAAACAAAAAAATATATAAAGAAGGTCAGGGACCGGGCTATTATTTTGAGATAAAATCTATTCCTATGGTATCGATTTTCTTGAGGTTAAAACAAGGAAATATATATGTAAGAAATAAAATTCTCATAGTAAATATACGAAATTATATGAAACAAAGTTTTTTATTTTTTAAAAATGTAAACCAATTAAAATTAACTTATTTTTTTTATTAATATGAATATCCAGACTAGTTTGCGCGCATCACAACTAATTCTACAGACCCTAAAGTTAGTGACCATGTAAATCTCCGGTAACCATCATATAAGCAACTAAGAACTCGAATCTGAGATTATAAAGGGAACAAATCTCTTAGTTCTAAATTCTTATTATTTTATCACCATCTAAATGGTTGATATATTTAAATTATTTGACTAATTTTGAACAAGTTAACAATTTAACATGCAAAGATTTAATTAAGAAAATTAATCCAAGGACTAAAATGTATTAGCTATAAAATACGATCATAAAAAACTTTGAATTAAGGAGAAAACAATACAGAGGGACGAAGACATATACCAATAAAATTTTTGTTGTGTAAACTGCCAGTTTTTAACAATATTAACGATATTAGTTAATGAAAAGGATAAAACAGGCAAAATATAATATTTAAGAATGATATTAAAACAAAAAATAAAATAAAAAATTTAAAAATTTAAAAAAACATTGATCTTCTAATTATCACCAAATATCATCACCGTCTCAACTCTCGCCACTATCTTTATAACTAATAGTCACTGTCATCTTATTGCCACTATAACTACCACTTCATCGTTATAACGACCTTATCGTTCCACCGCTAGAGCTTCCTCTTCCCCGTACCACCACTAACTTGTTACTAATACAATTTTATAACCATTATTGCAACACCATTGTACTTCCCTTGATGTCATTGTTATCTTGCTACAAATATTATCATCATTATCACCATCTCTCATCAACCTCCATCACTACCATCCATATTCTTACTGTAATTAGTTTTCTTGTTCTGTAGCCATTATTTTACATTATATATATTTTGAAGCATTCAAATAATGAAAAATAACTAATTTTACGACAATATTTATCTTCAAAGCAAATATTGTCATAAAATAAAAACACCTTATACACTCGCAAGTCTTAGATGCATCTTCATATATTTGCTTGGTATGTTATTGTGTTTGCCATAAAACTTTCAAAGAAAGTGTTGGTGCATAAATAAATAAGTACAAGGCTGATACAATTATTGCCTTTGTTGTTGTTTGGGTCATACCCAAACTGTAACATACTCGACATTCCATCGTGGCCCAAACCGCTATGCCTCCGTAGATATATTATTGTTTTCTTTCTTGTTTCAATATATTGGCCAATACACACATATCTAAATAGTCCTTTTGAGTTATGAGAAGTTAGAAAACTACACGATGCTCCCACATGAATATTTTATACTTTCATTCATAAATTCTTTGCAATACAAGCTTTTATACAACATTGTAATCATATTTTTTATTCAACAGTAAACAATGTAAACACTCACTAATCACTCTATTTTATGCAATTAGACATCTCATTTCTACATCTATAGTTATTTATAATCAATGTATAATTATCAATCAGCCAGACATTAAAATTAATGATGAACACTAATATCTTTATTAATTAATTGTCATATAAATATTTTTACATACTTAGATAAACTAAATAATTAAGGTTTATAAATATTTGGATCAACAAGTAAATGTGACAAATCAATGTTACAAGACTCAATGTTTCATTCTTCAGCATGTCATATGCTTATATTGCTTTTATTTTTCCTCGTTTATTTATTAATTTAAAAAATGAAGTACCTCATTTCAGAATAGACCTATTTTTCTATGAATAATCAAGCAGGCATGAAGCACATCTCAAGATCACATGTACTCGTCCATAATTATAATCCATGGAAAATTACATGTGAAGTTTTCTCATCGGTTCATTAGAAATAATATCTTCATAGTCAAAAAGGTCGAAGTAGACGTGTTCATAAAATTAAAACCTGGTGAGCATGGTTATATTCCAGACTAGGTAGAATAAAAATCTGTCTATATTCAAGGATTTCATTGCCATTTTGTAGACACTTTGACTCGCTACACAGAAACTCTGTAATTACACTTACATTTTCGTAACAGTAAATTTTCCTTAAGGAATTTGGATTTTTTTCCCCTACTCTCTACTAGTTTCTAGTTTTTATATTTGGAAAAGTAACAATTGGTTATGTTGGATAGTTTTTTTTTAAAAAAAACATATTTGTTTTATATTTTAACCAAGTATATCAGACGGGGAGTGAGTAAAATAGTTGAATTAGCATAAAAAACATATAAAATAAAAACAATTAAGATATTAATTGAAAAACCCAATTATAATTTTTTTAAAAACATCCAACTCGATTTTGTTTTGTTTTTAAATCTACAAAACCAAAAATACCAAATATAAACCATCCAAACCAATTTGATTTAAAAATACAAAAAATGAACTCATTATTTTAAAAAGCCCAAGTAAAAGGCCCATTGAGTAATTTGATTTTTTTATTAAAAAATCGAATCAAACCATTTATTTTTTAGTTTGTTTACGATGATTTTTTTTTAATATTTTATCCCAACCAAAGCAAACTTATTCCATAATCCTTCAACTTTCATTTTATAGTGATTAAAAAATAACTATGAATTTCCACTAGTTATTTTCTACAACTCAAAAAAAGCTGAAATAAGAAGAAAGAAACCCTAGATGTAGACATAATTATTATTTTTAATGAGATATGAATTTTATTTTTTTTAATATTTATCTCCTTTAAAATAATCCCATAGATAACAGTTATTACTCTCTCTGTGCCACAAAATTTTCCATCAAGAATTGTAGTCTTGCCAGCTCGAAGCGATTCAAACTCAGCATAAACCTTAACCCGACCCGAGTTTCTAACGGGGTCAAAATCAAATAACCTAAAGAAGATGGATAAAAAAAAGAAAAGTAGAGGAGAATGGGCCCGGTAAACACTTTTAACCCTCTCCTATGTTTCAGACAGACTACTGGACTGGGCTTTAACTAGGCTAATATGGGCCAATATGTTTAATGGCCTGGAACAAACCGTGGTCTCGTTTTTTCCCTCTCTTTCGAGCACCACAAATAGAGTTCGCCGCACAGAAAGGGAAAAAGAAAAAGAAAACCTATTCGTCTGTGTACCCTAGCAAATCCTTAGATTGATTGGATTTGATATGGCATCAGCTGCTATCTCAAGAGGCCAAATCCTCAATCTGTATCGTTCTCTTCTACGCACAGCCCGTCAGTTCTGCGATTACAACATCAGAGAGTACACTAAGAGACGCACTATCGACGCCTTCCGTCAAAACCAAAACCTAACCGACTCGTTGGCCATCTCCGCTGCCTATTCCGACGGTAAGACCCAGCTTGATGTCGCCAAACGACAGGCCGTTGTTTACTCTCTCTACGCTCCCCCAATCAAGAGCGTCATGGAGGCCAAATTAATTTGACCTTGCCAACCAATTTGGTTTTTCTCTTTTCTTTTTTATTTTAATTGAAATGACTATGCTGTTATAAAACTTGTGAAATTGAGTATTTTACTGTCGGTCATGGTCGTAGTGATAATAATGGCTTATTTTGTTAATTGTGGTTATTAACCGAGTGATGCTTGTTTCGTTAATTAGAGATGTGCTAATGCTATGTGATGAGTTGTCTACTGGGCGTGCCATGAAAACACTGAAAGCCATTTCAATCAAGGTTATTTTTTTATGTGATGGACTGGTTTTCCGTCATAAAAACAAGCTGCCAAAAGGATTTGAGGTGTGGTTACAGATGGAGGTGTGGTTGGTGTCTGTTGAATGAATGGATATGTTCTTTAGAATTTTAATCTTAAATGTATGAATGTTTAGCTTGCGTTTGTAACTCCAGCCGAACACTAGTTTGAGATTTTTGTTTATCAAGGTGGGTGGTCGTGGGTGTTCCGGCAGTTTGTGTATATCTATTTGGATGATTGGATAATTTGTGTATGCAATGTATATTTTAATTAATTTCACGAGTTTTAAAATTATATTAATAACTATATAAATTTTTGGTGTATCCATTATATTAATAATTACAAGGATTGAACTTGAGATAACCACCAGATCACCTATTAAATGGTTTAGTATGAGACATGTTTTTTTTTATTAACGTGGGTGTTCGGGCCAGCTTTCACGCACCACGACTAATCTCACGGGCCCTGAAGTTAACGACCATGTAAGCTGCCAGTGGCCATCATATGAGCAATCAAGGACTCGAATCTGAGACCATAGAGGGAGCAAACCTCTTGATCCCAAGTCCTTACTACTTGTCCACCATCTAGATGATGGCACCTAGATGGGCCACCACCTATATGGTTGTATGAGACATGTTTTCATACACAGCAGCTGTATATTTGGTTCACAGAGACAAAAAAGGAGGGAACAAGGAGCTGTGCTATAGTCTTCCTCGAGGATTTTTTTCAATGTATCCTATGGGCCTGGAACCGCAAAATCTGAGGTGCCGTGGGGTGATGGCTCTTTTCTAATCTACATTCATGGGATCTAGTTGCATTTCGATGCCGAGTGCGATTTTATGCTGTAAATTTTATGCTGTAAATCAAGGGGTAATAGCCGGTCGGATATTTTTATATTTATATTTTATTTATTGGTTATGAAGTAAAAAATTTAGATGTTTATAATTTTTTTATCCGATTCTGCATGCCGATGAATATTTATTATTAATTATTAATTAATAACAAATAAAATAAATATTTGAATATTATATGTATATTAAATGATAAATATTATTTATAGGCGTGTTTTATGTATTAAAAAATATCTAATATTCTATAAATATATATAATATAAATTTATATTTTGAATTAGATTTTAGATCAGATTTATACGTTAATGATTATTAATCCATTCAAAAAATACGCAGCTATTCCGGTATGTAAAGCCATTGGAGCTCTTAAGTGGTTGGCATGGAACTTGCCATGAAGTTGAGGGATAACAGAACGTGTTTGCTAAAACGGACTACCTTTCTGCTTTTCTTTCCTCTTTTTTTTATTTTTTTTATGAAAAACCAAAAAGATTATTAAAACGAACAAAAAAATAAAATAATAATCAGTTGTTAAAGCAATGCAGATAAAAGGAGTGCCATCAATCCACGTTCTAAGCTCCTAGTAAGATTGATTCTGCTGAAGCATTGCGGAACTGAAATTGAGATGTCCGAGGTTAGGTTTTAGATAGAAGATCGCAGACATTTATCCAATCCGAGGACTGTTGTGCGGCCATCATCAAGAATTCAAAGTGGATAATTTATTTCTTTAATCTACGAATAACCCAGTCAATTTTTCGCTCTGATAATCAAAAATATTTTTAAATCTAGTCAATCAAAACTAAATTCATTCGCATCTCTGATATGATGCAGCTAATGAGAGAATTTCATTCTTGCAGGGATAGTTTTGAAACCGGTTGCACTTGGCAAGTTGATTTAGAGCTGAAACTAGGTTCAATTAAACAACCTGATATGACCAGGTAATCTGGTTAATATGATAGCCTGTAAAATTTGATAAAAAATTCATTTGCAATCATTTTTTTTTAACTAAAATAATATTAATTTTTAAAAATTAAATTAAATGACATAATAACTTGATTAAAACCTGAAATCCGGATTTTAAATTAGATGGAATGTAAAAACTATGGTTTTAGGTATGAATTTCAATTAAAATTAAACAAATGGAATAAAAAATTTTATCCACAAGATCTCCACAGGCTTCCAAAATAATCCTTCTAGTTAATCGAAGTTGCCTACGTGTTAGTAGACCAGTGGTGTTAGGAAAAGAAGAAGAAGAAAATGACACGGACCTAGAAAACTTGCCTAAAAGACCATTCCCATGTATTAGACGGGCCGCTACCTCGGCCTTTATCAGTTCTCTAATCGGGCTACTCACTACTGTTTGATAAGAGGAGCCCATTGAATAACGGTTCAGAAAGATAAACGGCGAGTCGGTGACCTCCTCCTCTTTTAAACAATAAAGATAGTGTGGTTAATCAGCTAGGGTTTTTGATTTCCGCTTATACCCTACCCCACGTAGAAGAAGAGGAGGAGACTCTCCATACCCTATAGGTAACACTTGCATAACCTCTCTCGATGTACCTTGATTAGGGTTTCTTTCTATTCATTCCTGTTACCTCTCCAACTGAAGCTCACTTGACCTCAAAACTCCTTTTTTTTCCCCAGAAAGTGTCAATTTGGTTGCTTTTTTTTTTTGTTATATATAGTTTTAAATACAATTCAGTGGTTTGTATTGGTGCTTGAGCCTCAGTCTCACCACTTTGTCTTAATTTTTAAGTCGATTTTTTTTGCCTGGATTTTACTTATTTTTTCTTTGGTGTGTACAATTTTAGCAAGGACATCTGATTTTTTTGGCTTAAATGGGAAGCAAGAAAAGAAGCCCCAATTCAGTAGCGGAAGTTGAGGTTTTAGATAATACAGACACAAATATCGAGAATGCAAAATTAGAGGATACGAGTAATGAGAACGCAAGTTCAAATTCAAGTAGAAAGAAAATGAAGAAAGATAAGAATAAAGAGACCAGAGCCCCGGATGTGGATGCTTCCAAAGCAGGCCTTTCTACCATTCCTAGCTCAATGAAACCCATGGAAAGACGGAAGAAAAGGAAAGCATTGGATAAAGAGCGGCTGCATGCTGCTTCAGAGAGTAAGGAAGTGAAGACTAAAAAAATGGATGTTGATTCAAAGGTTACCGAAAGTAAAGAGCACATGGGAGCTTCCTCGAGTGGGACGTTGCCGAAGTTTCATATTGGTGTCTTTAAGGACCTGGCATCGGTGGATGTATCTGTGAGAGAAGGTGCAGTGGAGAGATTGGTCACGGAGTTGCAAGAGGTTCAGAAGGCATATGAAGTTATGGAGAATAAGGAGGTGGTTGAAGGTGGATTGAAACTGGAAGCGGAGAAAGATGATGGGTTGAATGACTGTGCACCTTCTGTGAGATACGCTGTGCGTAGGCTTGTTCGTGGTGCTTCTTCATCAAGAGAGGTATGATTGGTTAAATTGCGCACTGTGCTCTTGTTCGTTCTTTGTGAAAGCTATGTATCATGCACACACTCACCCCTTTTGAACCAATTTTATGGTTCTCTGTATACGCTGTTAGGGGATGGAAACTTGATTCATGATATCCAACAATAAATTTTACACAATGTTTTTTAAGTTCAATTTCATCAAGGATAAATATTTCCTGGAGTTGAATCAACTTTTAGAACTGTCTTTTTGATGAAAATGGTACATTAGTTTAGTTTGATTATCACATTCATGCTGTGTGATTAATTGCACAATCATGTCTGATGCTTGTTGGGTTTTGATTCTCATGAATGATTCCATAAAACATGCATTCTTGGTGTATCTGTTGCATTGGCTTATTTCTCAGTACCTGCTCATCTCCATGTTAATAGTTGCTTTATACTTTTGACCCTGCATTTTATGCAACCGCACCCGTTATCTGGTTCTTGTTTCTCAGGGCATTATATCTTGCTGGACATTATTTGAAAACTCTTTGTTTGGGCATTTAGATCTCACGTGAGCTGGATAAGACTGTTGTTAACCTGTAAAACATTACTGTAAACTGAGCATGGTCAAATGGTCACCTTTTCAAGCATTGGATAATTTCTTCTGTAGAATGTAGTATCCATTGTGTGGCTATAAACTTGGGCTATCTATAATGTGAGGTTTTTGGCTAACTTGTGTGTATCACATAATCTGGTTTTGCTTTTTGGAGTGTGCAAGGCAAGGATTTGCACTGGGCTTGACGGTTTTAGTTGATACAATTCCTAGTGTCCAAGTGGATTCAGTGCTGAAACTAATAGCTGATTTGTTAGAAGTTTCTTCATCAATGAAGGGTCAGGTGGGTGAGGATTGGGCCTTTGTATTCTGTTGCTATCTTCTCTGCATGCTATTCCTGAGGTTGCTTCTTTGTGGCAATGCAGGATATAAGAGATTGCCTTTTGGGTCGGTTATTTGCTTATGGTGCTCTTGCCCTATCAAGAAGACTGACTGAAGAGTGGATTTCTGATCATAACACCCTCATCATTAAAGAATTCACCAATGTGCTTATCTCCCTTGCAGCAAAAAAACGATATCTGCAAGAGCCTGCTGTTGCAATTATATTAGAATTGGTTGAAAAGGTGCCTTATTCTGACAAATGAAGAAAATTAATGTTCATGGACAGTTGCATCCTTTTTATTTCCTTGGGGCGTTTCAGTTTTATTTGTTTTGGGGGGGTGGGGTGTTCTTATTGTATGCCCACTTGGGATGCGTGTCTTGCAATTCCCTCAGTGTCTCTTGATCTTTGATCCCTCCACTGCCTTGTCTTGTGATTGCAGTTGCCAACCGAGGCCGTGCTGAATCACATTCTTGAAGCTCCAAGACTGCGCGAGTGGTTTGAAGATGGTATTGATGCTGGAAATCCTGACGCTGGAAATCCTGATGCATTGCTTTTAGCTTTGAGAATTCGGGAGAAAATTTCCATTGATAGTGAAATGTTTGGAAAATTTTTGCCACATCCTTTCAGCCCTAGTAGACTTTTTGTACCTGGTCATTTGTCCTCTATTATCAACTGCTTGAAGGTGATTCTTTAATTATTTGTGCAGGAAAATAATATTTCGTGGTCATAAAAGGTTTTATTATTTACTCATGATGTTATTGTTTGTCAAAAATGGCAGGAATCAACTTTCTGTCAGCCTAGAGTTCATGGTGTATGGCCTGTTCTGGTAAATATTCTATTACCTGATATTGTTATGCAAGCTGAAGATGTGGTGTCAGCTTCTAATTCTCTAAAAAAGCACAAAAAAAGTCGCAAGTCTAGCTCATCTGAAGAAGAAATTGCCAGGAGTGTTCGGTGTTTCTGTGAAGTTATTATCGAAGGCTCCCTTCTTCTTTCTTCGCATGATCGCAAGCACTTGGCATTTGATATTCTGCTTCTCCTTCTCCCAAGGCTCCCCGCTTCTTTCATTCCATATGTTCTCTCTCACAAAATTGTGCAATGCATGGTGGATGTACTTTCGACAAAGGACTCTTGGCTGTATAAAGTTGCTCAGCATTTTCTCAAGGAGCTATCAGATTGGGTTGGAAATGATGATGTCAGAAGAGTTGCTGTTATAGTAGCTTTACAGAGACACAGCAATGCAAGATTTGATGGCATCACAAAAACAAAAACAGTTAAAGCTTTGGTGACAGAGTTTAAAACTGAATCTGGTTGCATGTTGTTTATTCAGAATTTAATGAACATGTTTGTGGATGAAGGAAATGCTTCAGAAGAACCGTCAGACCAGAGTCAGACTACTGATGACAATTCAGAGATGGGTTCGGTCGAGGATAAGGATTCAAATGGTGCAACGGCAAATTCTGATTTCTTGAAGACTTGGGTGGTGGAATCCCTCCCAAGTATTTTGAAACATTTGAAGCTGGAGCCAGAAGCAAAGTTTCGGGTGCAGAAGGAAATTTTGAAGTTTCTAGCTGTTCAAGGTCTGTTCTCTGCATCTCTTGGCTCTGAAGTGACATCTTTTGAATTACAGGAGAAATTTAAGTGGCCAAAGGCAGCTACCTCAAGTGCTATTTGCAGAATGTGCATTGAGCAGATCCAATCACTGCTTGCAAATGCTCAAAAGATAGAGGGTTTGTGTTCTTTGTCTAGTGGCCTGGAGCATGGTGATCTTGGGTCTTACTTCATGCGTTTTCTCAGTACACTACGTAACATTCCTTCGGTTTCTCTTTTTCGATCTTTGAGTGACGATGATGAAAAGGCCATTGAAAAATTACAAGAAATGGAAACTAGGCTTTCCAGAGAGGTAAGCTTTGTGTTCTTGCTTTCAGCAACTCTAATTATTCTTACATTTGAATATGGATATCAAATTGTTCTGATTTTAGAGTTGGGATGCATGCTGAATCCTCAAATAACAGATATGATGTATGTCTTGATTACACTTTAAAATTGAATGACTGGAGGGAAACTTTGGATATGAATCAGATTGTTTTTACCTGTAGTTTTTTCAGCATGGGCTTTGCCTTACATAGGACTGTTCCTTATTGAGTCTGCCAATAATTGCTTTCCCTTGCATTATTATGAGTTCTTTGAGAACTGGTATTTTTGCTCGAGTTTCAAATGCTAGCAAATTATATTTATTTACTTGTGTTCTCAAACATCCCAGCTGTCACTTTATCAGCTTTTTAATCAATCCAACTTTTAAAATGTTTTAATTATGCAGGAAAAAAATTGTGTAATTGGTGCTGAAGCAAATAAATTGCATGCAATGAGGTTCTTGCTGATCCAGTTGCTGCTTCAAGTACTCCTTCGACCTGGAGAATTCTTGGAAGCTGCATCTGAACTTGTTATATGTTGTAAGAAAGCTTTTGCAGCTTCTGATCTTCTTGACTCAGGAGAAGAGGAGTTGGATAATGATGCAGATCCTAAGTTAATGGATGTCCTTGTGGATACATTCCTTTCATTGTTACCTCAGTCATCAGCTCCCTTGCGCTCTGCTATTGAGCAGGTGTGTGCAGTAGTGGAAGGTTAATTTGCATTTGTATTTGCACATGTATGTTGCATATCTATATGTCCCTAACCTTAATTTGGCTCTACAGTGCACATTCTATAATAAAGTTTTATATTACTTTCGTGACAGGGTAAGCTCTTGAGTAATTATGTGGTTTCTACATGTTGATACATTAGTTCTTTGACTGTTTTTGAGAATTTCGGAAATTCAACTTGCTATTGGAATGATGTAGTTGGCCGAGTCCAGATTGAATAGCTCAACTGTTAGTCAAGCATGAATTGCTTTCAAAAATCATCGTCCATGGCATGTGTAATCTTTGTTTCACAACTTATGTAGGGAAGAAGTCAATTTGGTTAGAGTGAAGGGTTGCTAACAATGTCTCTTCTTGTACATGGATTCCCATCAACAACATGATATTAACTCTGGTAGCAATTTTATGCTTTTTAGGTTTTTAAGTACTTCTGTAATGATGTGACCAACGATGGACTTCTTCGGATGTTGCGTGTCATTAAGAAAGATTTGAAGCCACCTAGACATCAGGAAGAAGGTAGAGATGATGGAGATGATGACGATGAAGATTTTCTTGGTATTGAAGAAGTAGAAGAAGAAGGTGAAGGAGAAGAAGAAATGGATGAAGCTGAGACAGGTGAAACAGGTGAGGATGAAGAACAGACCAATGACTCTGAGGCAGTGGCTGAGGTTGAAGAAGCTGGCAAAGAGCTGTCTGATGATTCTGATGGAGGAATGGATGATGATGCAATGTTCCGGATGGATGCTTATCTTGCCCAGATTTTCAAAGATAGAAAGAATCAGGCTGGAGGTGAAACCGCTCAATCTCAGCTTGTTCTGTTCAAACTTCGTGTCCTTTCATTGCTGGAGGTTTACCTACATGAAAATCCAGGTAAGCATTTGTCTTGTGTTAAATTATCTGGAATATGTGAGTTAGCCTTTTGTTTGTTCTAGCATAACTCATAAATTCCTAATAATTCTCTCAAGACTAGATTTAGCAGTGGCTTTGGATCAATGAGAAAGGAATCATTCATTTATATACAACATTGGTTGTTGTTAATGACTTGTCAGAAATGCTAAATGGTATTTCTTGCCTGGGGCTGGGGTTTGGCAAGCTTCTTTTTTGTCTGTGTCGGCAGAATCTCCAGTCTCAGTTGCAAGAATTATTTATTTCCACATTATGTTGCAATTTTAGAAAGTCTGTCTTGCCTTACTTTCTCTGGAAGACCTTTTATTAAAAACCTGCATCCTCATTTGTGCTTTCTTGTTGTCTTCATTCTACAGCCAAGCCTGAGGTTCTGATGGTGTACTTGAACTTGGCTCGGGCATTTGTTAACCCTCAGACTGCAGAAATCAGTGAGCAGCTTGGACAGCGAATATGGGGAATTTTGCAAAAGAAGATATTAAAAGCAAAGGACTTCCCAAGGGGTGATGCTGTGCAACTACCCACTCTTGAATCTTTGTTGGAAAAGAACTTGAAGTTGGCATCGAAGCCATTAAAGAGAAAGAAATCTGCTGGTAATTTATCCAAGAAAAAACAGTCGGCCATGTGGAAGCGACACAAAATGATTGTTTCCCTTGCTCAGGATTCAACCTTTTGGATCCTGAAAATTACTGGTGCCAGAAGTTTTTCGGAGCGTGAACTACAGGGGGTTATTGATATTTTCAAGGGTGAACTGGCGCGATATTTTGAGAGTAAGGCATCTCAAATAAAATCTGATTTTTTGACAGAAATATTTCGAAGAAGGCCATGGATTGGGCACCATCTCTTTGGTTTCCTTTTGGAGAAATGTAGCAGTGCAAAGTTGGAGTTTCGTCGAGTTGAAGCACTTGATCTAGTAATAGAAATATTGAAGTCAATGGTTTCTTCTGGTAATGATGAAAGTAATCGCAATGCATCAAAGAAAGTCTTGAAAAATCATCTACAAAAACTCAGTCATCTGATAAAGGAATTGGCAACAAATATGCCAGAAAAGCCATCAAGGCGGGCTGAAGCACGCAAGTTTTGTGGTAAGGTCTTCCGGTATGTGTCAACATATGACCTGACCAAATCATTTCTTAAATTTCTAACCCCAGAAGCTGAAGCTGCTTGTGAATCTCAACTTGGAGAGCTTTATCTCAATTTCAAGAAGATCGAGAGATAACTACAATAATTGACAGGGCTTCATAGCGCAGAGGCCCTAGACACTTTTTCCAGCTCTTGTTCCATTCAAACATGCCCAAAGTATTTATTCAGGATTGTTTGCTTGAAATAGTTTGGAGAAGGAACTTTTCTTGCAGAATTTTCTTTGTGATGGTTGCTTGGTGTCCAGCATCATCAAGTTATCTGTTGGTATGGCTATTTAAAGCTATGGTTAGCTGTTTTTTCTAGAGGTTCTTTTTAAATGAAGACGGAGTATTAATTTGTTTTCGTATAGGAAAAAGTTCAATCAACGAAAACTTCAGAGGGTGAAAATCCTTGCCATTTTGTCGAACACAAACGTGCTATCTCATCGTTATTTAAGTTTATCTACTTTATGCGTTTGACGTTTCAATCTTCTTGATGGGTTTGGATATTTAAAAAAAATGCTTGACATGTTTGTAAAGTTGCCGAATAACAAGTTGCTAGAATATGGCAAGCACAGGGAGACAAAAAGGTTACGAGGATCCTCTCTGCTGGTACATGAATTGACTTCTACCCGGGTTATCTCCGGCTCACTGCCAAGTCTTTGCCGGCGTAGTGGTTGAATCAGCAGGCAGCCCTCGAATTTACAGAGAGTGGTTTGGAGAAGAGTAATGCCCACTGGTTTATTTGTGTAGTTGTGCTCGCCACAACATTAACATGTTTGCCTTCAACTTGAATTATGTGAGAGGGAGTAATCAGTCATTGGCTCTGACTTGTCAAGGTCCCACGTAAAATAAATCCTTTCAACTGCGTTAGATGCATTTAATTTACCAAGCTGGAGATGGTTAAAGCGCTTTCCAGAATCCGTTGTTGGGGGATGCTGCTTTCTTGGTCTGGCTAGCATGTCTTGACAAGAATCTCCTCCATGGTTTTATTAAAGGGTGCGTCCCTTCCCTAAACAAAGAAAAGAAAAGGAAGAAAAAGATAGCAGCATGACATCAAATGAAAAGAGCGTTTCTGGGAATGTCATTTGTGTTGGTGAGGTCATTTTCAGACTAGGTTTTACTAGGAAATATCTCGATGGGGGCTTACGTGATCTTGAAAGCAACGCGCCAGAGTTCATAGAAACTTCCTCGAGAAAAGTTTACTGGCGAGTGATTAGAGGGAGGAAACTTCATTTGTTAAAATAATTGCGATTCGCTTATCAAGTGAAAAAACTCAACGTAACCACACTGAACTGCTGCTTCCTTAAATCGATGGTTTAACTAACCCTTCTTTTCTATCAGTAAAATTGCCAGCTTCAATTTGAAACGCCCAATTATTCCGTTCCTTCTCTCTCTCTCTCTCTCACCCACCAATCTATCCTTGTGGTTTATAATCTTTTAAGTGTGTTTATAATTATTTTTAAAAAACAAATTAATAGTAATATCATCAAAATAATCTAAAAACAATAAAAAAATAATTTCAAGTAAAACAAATAATAAAATTTCATTTTTAAAAAAAAATATAAAATTAAATATGCTCTTAACGCTTGATTATTTTTGAAAGAATAGTGGGTGATGGTGGGGTGTCTTCCAAGTTACTGGCGAAACACGAAATTCCAACTTTTGCTTGGGAGAATTGATCTTTCGAGTCTTTAGATGATTGAAATGGACATTTAATAGCAAGGGGGTCTTATATATCGGTGGCGTTTCTTTCATGGATCTTCATTTTATCAATTTGATGAATTCAAATCTATCTTCTGCTGGTCAAGTCTCTTTATTTTATTCTATTAAGTTTTTACTAGTGTTGTCGTTTAGAATCATTCTTTTTATTATAATTTACTTTAATTTAATTATAAATTTTTAGTTTGAATTGAGTTGATAAATAAATTAAATTTATATTTTTTAAAAGATAAATTTTAATTAATTTTGTTTTTTATATTATCCTTGTTCCCTTCTTCAAAATTCTCTAATTTTTTTTTATAAATAAGCATTTTAAACAAGTTAATCTTAACATTTTTTTAAAAAAGTAAATGACGGTTGACCTTTAATTTATTTTTATATTATTTTTAGAGATTAACTTCTATAATTTTTTACGCTGAAATTAATTTTAAATTTCATTAAGTTTGAAAGTTCGAAACATGCCGTTCAAGAGACAGTTTCTTCTTAATATTTATAGAGTTTATCTCGAGGTAGAGAGACTTGAAGGGTGATTATTAATGAGTCTCAACTTATTTTTTTAATAAAATTTAAATTTTTTTATTTTACTTCTAATTAACCTTTTTATATAATAATATAAAAAATAAAATTTTAAAAATATATTATTTTAATATTTTTTTTAAAAAATATTTTACAAAACAACCAGTAATTTTAAAATGTATACCGACCTATCTATAGAAGGATCTCCACGTTACTCAGTTTACAACTAATTCTATGCTTTGCTAAAAGAAGACTGGGTCCCTCATATTAGCCATTAGAAAAAAGCAGAGCATTAAAAGAGAGAGACGAGAGAAGAGAATCCTATCTCTTTCTGACAAAGGCTTGAAAGGCCAGCAACTCCTCTCAATTATCTTAATACAAGACACGGGGGGCTTTGAATTTGGTCTGTCCGCTCAGTAAATTAAGAAATGCACAAATTAGTCACGTTCAAACGGGGCTTGCAATGGCCAGATGAAATACACGGCCGGATCAAACCTTTTCCATTAGGCGGCGTGATTATTAATTAATTAAAGCCACCCGCTTGGCTGACACTTTTTCCCCCCCATCCAGCCCTTTTTCATATCTGGCACACCTAAATTTCACATGCTTGCTTGCTTTCATCTGTTCGTCTTCCTCAAAAATATATTTGCATGGCATACGCTCCCAAATGGTCCGTTTAACAAAACATTTTTATATATATATATATACATATAGAGAGAGAGAGATGGGATATTTGCTTTGCTTCCAATCTTTCCTGTCAAGGAAAGAAAGAAAGCACTCACAACTCACTTTCCGAGATCCCTAGTGTGCAACACTTACAATAGGAGGAGCTGGTGAAGTACTTTTTTGCCTCCGCTGCTTGCTCGTACAAAATGCTTAATATCTGGGGAAAGGAGGTTACTTGCTTGTTCATGGTTCATCAGTTGTTCAATGGTAAAAACCAAGAGGAAGAAGAGGGCATTTACTAATAAAAATCCATGTATTAGGTGCTGTAATGTGTACAGAAGTGATTCAACCACCTCTCTAACCATCTACTCTACTTTTTCACTGCTTTTCCTACCATCCTAACCTACAACCTTGATTTCTACTATTTCCTTCATCTTTTTACACAAATTGCAAAAGCTTTCAGTCCCCAGCCATTACAAAGCCACTCCCACCTCCATCAAATTTACCTCTCCAAGACGCAACCCAACACAATTGTTCCCTGTACACAAAGAAAGGGAATCCATAGAACTCCATCAGTCCACTACTGAAATGAAAAATTGGGTTTTCAACAGCAACTCCACGCATCAAGTGAATCGCCACATACCTCATCCACAACCCATTTCAAGGTGCTTCAAAGACACCTGGAAAGCTTTAAAGCAATCCAGAATTCATTCAACTCCAATAAGATATCATCATGAATGGGCATCCTCTGAATCACTCCCTGAAGAACTCCCTGAATCAGAATCTGCAGTTTAATTCAAGATTAGCACTTCTGCAACAAAACAAACCCTCTTAAATTAGACTCCAAACATCAGAATTGAGTTGTACCACTTGAAGATGAAGAATCATCACTCGAACTACTGGAGCTACTGGAACTGCTACTTGCATGTCCATTATCTTTCTCAATCTCCACTGGAGGAAAACTACTCATTGGCATCTCATCGCCAATGTCAACATCTTCATCCCCAATATCCCCTTTCTTCGGCTTCTTTGCCTCATTTATCGCCTCCACTCTATCATTTCCAGGTACATCCTACTCAATTGAACACCCAATAGTAAGCCATTCAAGCTCTACAAATACAAAACAGAAATGAAATCAAAACAATGCCGTAATAGAAAACTAAGACAAATCATATACCTTATTATTGCCTTCACTGATAGCAGCAGCACCCGCATTTCTGTTAATACCCATCAAAGCTTGCCGCTTAATCTTGCTAACCATCTTCTTGTAATTAGTCACAAACCGATCCAACTCCCATAATGTCTCTGTATCAACAGCCTCAATATCAAGCTCGATCTCATCACCCTCTTGCCTCAAATGCCCATTCCTCTTCCTAATAATCTGCACAACTTGCTCCATTTTCTCTTGTGGCAGACTCTGCAAACCAACACCTAGCTTGTGCTTCTCTTCAAGATTCATCTCTCGCTTATTTGGATCCTTTGCTTTCGGCTTTGGTTGCTTCAATGGCTTCACTTGTGGCACCCTCATTGGTGAAGGCGTCCTCACAGAATTAGGGTTTTGATTAATCCCGGTAGGCTGCTCCTGCTGCCCAATTGGATCAGATTTCGCTGTAACTGGCATAAAATCACCATCGATTTTACTAACCCGCTCTGGCTCTCTTCTAATATGATCCCAAGAACTCGCTTGCACTTCTTGAACTAGATCATTCCCCTCCTCTTCACCATCCTCACCCACCTTCTCCTTAATCGGCCTATACAGCTCCTGAAATCTTGTAAAAAACTGCTCGGCAAGAATATAAACTTCATGACCCTTAGGGTTATACTTCATGGCATTAGTAAATGTCAATCTAACATCAGCAGCGAAATCTCTAGGCGATTCATACAAATTCTTGCTCAAATTTGACTTCACCGTACCTAAATCCATCGGGTTCTTGATTATATCATGGTAATCATGCAATTGCAAACCCACAACATCAACTGGAGTATTAAAAATATACCCTAATTTTTGCTTCATCAATTTCGACAGAATTTGGCGGCAATTCTTCATCAATTGGGCATTATCTGGACTTGATCGCTTAAAATTGTTAAAATTTGAAGGGGCCGGAAACTGCCGCCTGTTGCCGGATACTTTCTTGTTTGTAGAGGTTTGCTTTTTGCTACTGAAGTTGGAACTGGGTTGTCCGATGTGGAAATCAGAGGATTCGATTCTGTTTTTCAACTCTCGGATCTTTTCAAGCTCGTAAACTAATCGACTTTTAAGCTCGATTAGTTCTTTCTTAGAATACGAGCTAACATTGAACGACACGTATCCTCCGGCGTTGAAGTCGTGGTGATTGTTCTGTGGACGGCGGTTGATAGAAGACGCGTCATCTGAAGCGGCGGAAGGAGATTCATCAACGTCGGGGATTTGCGGTGGTTGAGGTGGCTGAAATTGGCGTTTTTTGGAGAACTTAGGGTTAGGGTTGGAGAAAGGGATTTTGCCCATGAATTTAGCTCCACCACCACGTGGCTGTGGCTGCGTCCAATTCGGTTCGTTCCGGTTCGCTAACACAGCTGACGCCATGAATCCGGTTCGATTCCGGTAGATCTCCGGTGAGAAATTAACATGAATCAAGAGGGCGTGAGTTACACGCGTTGCCGGGATTTTAACCTCCACGCGCTATAAAAATATAATTGGAAACCCAAAATAAAAAAAAAAATCTAACAAACGTGAAGAGTTAGGGTTTGTGAGGGATTGATTTAGAGCGAGGAAGATGGGAAGCGAGGGTTGGTTCTTAAAGGCGATGAGATCTGCCCGAAGATGTTACGGGCAAGATCAGAGCCATTGACTTTAATTTTGTTTCTTGATTTGCTGCCCATAAAACCGACCGACTGACCTGGCATTGATGGTGAGGATTTGATATCAACGACACGTGGTGGTGTTTAGATGCGTCTGGTTGTGATTGTGATTTGGGGTGAATTTGGATTGGATTTGTCGTGAATTTAGGGTTTTTCTAGGTGGGGGCCAGGCGGGTGATGACGTGGAGGAAAGCCAACTGGGTGGTCCGGCGTAAGCGAGAAGCTGACGCGAATGTGATGATACCGAATTCCTATGAGGTTAATTGAGTAAATTTATGTTTGCGGAGGAGGGGAGAATGATTGGGGTAGCTGGGGTGACGTTTTTATTTTAGTGCTTGTCTGGGAATGAAGTGCAGGGAGGAGAGTTTGAATTTCTTTTATGCATAATTTTTTTAAAGCACAAAATAAATTCTCGTAAAAGTTAAAAACATGCGGTTTTCTAGTCCTGTCAAAAAGTTCAACTGCGCCTCAATTATTTCTGAGCAGTGTAATAATACTTTATTTTTTAAAATTAATTTTAGCATAAACATATTTAAAAATAAAAAAAATTCAATAATATTTGTTAGCTGCAAAGACAAACACGTGCTGAATTATAGAATCACCCTTGCTCGTGCAGATATCAAAAGCTGGATTTTATTTCCGTAAGTTGTAATCATTAAGTGAGTTGTTCGCACAAGAAATGAGAATCGATGTATGGATTCAGGCAGATCGGCATGGCATTTCTTTAAAGTGGATAATAACAATAAAAAAGTAGCGGCGAGGATCTCATAAGATCCCGGATGGTCCAGTTGTGTTTTGGAGGGAGAGTGAAAATTTAGAAATGCCTCCTCGTTGCCATTGCATTTGTTTTGGAGGGAACTTGGAATTTCATACATAGTACTTTGGAATCCATCATGTTTCGCATTGGTCTTTATAAAACATGATGTGTACATGATGTTATAAATACAAGCGGGCGGGCTTTGCTTTAAATTTTATTTTTCAAATTTTAAAGTTATTTTATCAAATAAATATTATATTGAATTTTTATATGTTTGATTATGGTACTATTCCCTTTGAACTTAAATTTAAAATTACTGTATATATACATGGGTGTCTGATGAGGATGTTTGCACCTCGACTTGTAATTTTATAAATTTTTAATAATTCTTAGACTTGTAAAATTTAAAAAATAAATTCAGAACTTATCCTTCAATATTTTATTATATATGTTTAATCTAAGAACTGATAATATATCCTTTTCACCCTAAAATCCGAGGTCAGGTGTTAAATATCCACTGTACTACCCAATACCCGAACCACCACAAGCAGCGACAGCAACACCAACACCAACACCAACACCGTTTAGATATTACAGTCATTCGAAGACAAAATGGAGAGAGTCTATGAGAGAGAACAAAAAACAATGATCGTAGTATAAGAAGCAGCAGCAACAAAATTATAGCAAAACATAGCAATAACAACTTCAATGGTGAATAGGGAGCGACAAAACAACATCATCGTCCGAGGAAGACATGGAGTCTAGATCGGAACTCGAACTAGTTCGTGATTAGTATTGTGATAAAGGATATGTTTTAAAAGTATTTTTTTATTTTAAAATCATTAAAAAATTCAATTTAATATTTTTTTTCAAATCAAAAACACTCTTTTCGGGAAAAAAAATAGAATGCCAATCAGCTATCTGATTTCAAGTCCAAAAACAACGGCAATAATACAATCTAATAATATTTTGGCAAGTCAGATAATAAGTATGAGAGGAGATCGTCGATGACCATCTAAAGGACCAGAAAAAATTCTGATATAAAAATGACTGTGAGACACAGGAATTTGAGAATTTTGATTGGGCAGCCCAGGTTGGAGATCAGGCTTCGGAGATTCTTGGGATTAGCATCGCTTAGCTTGGAAGAAGTTTCAGGTAATTGAAGAGTAAAAGCCCATTTCTCTTCGAGGCCTCCTGTGTTTATTTCTCTCCCGGAACCCTAAACTCTTATATATAGCTATAGCTAATGATAGAGTTGTAATTTTAATTAACTTTATAGATATAAATAAATTTCAGTCGGATATTGTTTGATAGAGCAGGATCCATAACACGTTTCAAAATCCAATCTTGTCATTATTATCAATATGAACCGTCTATAAAATATTCATCAAATTCAAATGAAATTATCATTTCTAATATTGTGCAGGGAAAAAAAGGTAGAAGCAGCTATAACGATATTATTTTCTTCCATTTTTAAACTCTCTTGATGAACTCAATACAGCCACCAGAGAATGCTACACAATTCTTTTTCAGCCCAAATTTGGTGAATTTGTCTAAGCTGGAGAAAAAGGGTCCTTTCTTCTGCTAGCTTTCTTTTACTGTTTCTTCAATGAGAAGAGCCGTATGTACAATGGCATTGGTGATAGAACAATAAATTGCTCCCGTGACATTTGGTTCCCTCTCCAGGGCCCTAATGATTAGATTTTATACACGGGTCTAAGGCATAGACGCAATTGTCACAAGTTTGCTGCTCCAAACTTAATGTTAGTTGAGTTGTCTATGCAAAGAAGATAACCCCACTTCCTCAAACAATTCTCTTTCTTTCCCTTTCTCTCAGGTAAGGAGGTTTCTGAATCACAACCACATATTTAGTGCCGTGTTTGTGCTGTTTTAGTTTCACACCAACTAAGTGCCATGCACAATTCATTTGGTTCAACAAAATTCTTGTGCAGCCACCACAAGCATTAAACGTTGTCTAGAAGTAAAATAAAATCTCAGCAGAATCTGAGTTTGTTTACTGTTGCTATTCTAATGGCTCCTTTTGTTCCATGTAACAGAAAATCAGAAATGCTAGGAGAATATCTTGTAATTCTGTTTTTCCTTATTGTATAAATAATCGTATTGAAATTCAATAGAGTAAGTGTGTTCTGCTGCAACTACAATAAAAAAGTTTTCTTTTCTGTTCAGTATATACAACAAACGCATCTCGTTATTGTCTGGTGTTTGATTTGAAGAAATGGCCAAGAAAGCCATGCTTCTATTCTGGGGGACAAGTGGCTAGAGTCAATACCACATTTGGATGCATATCACATCTTCTTGTTAATGAACTCGACAGAAAGATCTTAAAGTTTCCAGCATGCTCGTTGACAGGCAATGGATTTTTAAGGAATCTGACAATTTTCAAACTCAGATGCCTCAAAAAAATTTAAACATATTTTGAGAGCGCTGATTCAATGAAACATCAATTGTTGCAGGGAAAACTGATTTGGAAGGGCACAACTTATCGAAACTTCACCGCCAAATCCGCTTACACCATTGCTGCAGAATCTCTGTACTGGCAAGACATAAAGAGATTGCTGATAATCTTATTAATTGCTTATGATGTTAAGCGTGGAGAAAAAAGATTGAGACCCTATCTAAGGATGGAAAGCAAGGAAAGCGGAAATTTTTCCAGATTTTTAATATTCTGACACCCAGAAATTCTGCTGTCACTTGCAGGAATCCGCGGGAAGTTGCTGAATTGGATAGTGCTCTGGCACCCTACCCTGATGGATGCAGAGATGGCGATTCAGGCAATACTAAAAGTGGGGATTAACTCTGTCTAATGGAGCAGAGTACTCGTAGGAAAGGCTTGTGAGCAATGTAGTTGTTTACATTCAGAATCTGTTTTTCTTTTCAACCCCGTTTGTTCTGGATTTGATGAAGACATCCAAAATTTTATATGTACAATGCACTTGGACTGTAGGAGACCACTTATGATTAGCTTTTAAAATACACTTTGACTGCTATTCCATTGAGGTTGAACACATAAATTTGTTAGCAGAGGCTTATCGCCTTCCTGCTGGCTCTCTGTTTTAAGGTTGGATATGATGGCCGAAGTTCAGAATTATTGATAAGGTACTAATAATACAGGATAAACGTAAAATATATTACAGCAGCGTTAGTCTAGTCTAATTAAAGATCAGAAACTTTATATGGCAATAAATCCTTGAAAGCTATTGAGGTCACAGGTGGTGGAAGTTACTTTCTTACATTAGAGCGGAAACACATTGCAGAGTACTGAATCCCATGGTACCATCATTTGGAATGAAAATCCGGAAGTGTTTGTATGTTGTCTCAAAACAGAACTATAATTCTAAATCTAGAAATGCTACTGATATATCCTACATTCAAATTAAGGTGCTTGTTGCCGATGTTAAGGCTCAAGGCTATTGCTTTCCATGTTGGATTTGGCCGGCCAGTTGGTTCATGTTGGCCCTTCAGATTCTTATTGAAGTAAATCTACGGCAGTATGCTTTGCCAAGTTTTTATTTTGCTGGGGAGCCGGCTTGGCCTTACGAATTACCACAAACTGCTACACGATAGGTTATTTGATTCTGCGATGTTCATAAAGCTCATGGTTGATTCCTAGCATACTACAGAACAAAGTTCTGAGCTATTCATGCTGAATATCCAGATAGTGAGTGGTGGTTTTCTTCGTACTGCAGATCTTTCTTACGTCAGTTAAATCTAATTTCTACCACTCCTGCTGTTAATCCATGTGCAAAAGAGAGTGCCATCTGGTATTAATTATAATGATAAGAATTGGATGAAACAACTACATCTTGCATGTGCCAGAGCTCTAAATCCTTAGCACAAACATGTACTAGAAAGATCCACCATGATCAATAAAAGATAAATTTCATCCAGAAACATAAAACGGGATAATAAAAGATAGCGAAAAATATCGCATAGTCATCAATCAATAGTTTTATATAATCAACAAAGACCCTTACATGTGTCCTAATATAAAACATCCATTCTTTGTGCCGTATAATCACAGGCGTCATTAGGTGACAAGTACAACTGAAGGGTCACAGCAACACTCATCCAAGAGACAGCAGCAACATAAAGCTGCAAGACTGCAACACATACACCATAAAAAGAACAATCTTTAGAGCATCAACATGACAAGCTACAGAGTCTGTGTATGTAGCAAATATTCAGAGTGAAAATAAATGTAGAAAGCATACCATCCCTCCAGAAAGCCTACTTGCCGTTGCGGTGGTGGTGGTGGTGCATAATATTGAGGAGGCGCCATCACGGGAGGCGGTCCTTGATAAGCACCTGCATCATTACTATTCTGGTCAAGCAAAAACCAAAATTTCAAAAAGAAATGGTGGGCATAACTAGAATGGGATCCATTTGTTTCCGTAGCTTTATTTTGCTCATCTGTAAAATTATTTTGCTAGCAAGGAAGCCATCATCTAACCGTCGAGACTAAGATTAGATGATCGTTTCTAGCCTGATGACAGAGAAAAAAGTTTTCAATCCATGACTTAGGATTAAATGGTGACAGCGATGTATCTGTATGTGATGCAACATGCAAGCACCTTAAATGCTGACAATAAAATATTACTAATTGTACACGATGCCAAATAACTCTCTTTCATAGAGGAATAGAGAAGAAAAACAAGCAATACCTTGAGGGGGGTAAGGATAACCATACTTGGGGTCATTCATAATGGCAAGACAAAGCCAGAACACAACACAAGAAAGAGTTGATGGAAGATTGGACTTGTGGGCAGACGTTTTGCTTATTAATATATGCAAAAAAGTTGAAAGGAATATATAGTGTGGAAAGGAACAGAAAGCTCCAGAGACGCATGTCTCAAGTCTAGCACTACTAGAGTATAAACTATGCGTTTAGATGAACTGGAATATGTTCTTTTTCAAATTGTTATATTCTCCTTTTGTGATGATTAAAAATGTTAATGAACTCAGTGAACGTATTTTTTAAAATGATAACTAGCTAGTTCAACTGTAACCGGCGGATTCTGGGGTAGGATAGATATGCAGTGCAACGGGGCATGCAATAGTTCTACTTTACAAGTTTCATTTCCTTAAATAGGCAGAAATTCCTGTTAAGATTCTGTTCGATTTGTATTAGCCGTTGCTTTTTAATGTGTATTTTTTAAATATATTGAAATAATATTTTTTAATTTATTTTTTATATCAGCACATTAAAATAAAAAAATAATAAACAAAACAAAATCATTTTTTTTAAAAGCTAAGATGGACAGAGGAAACCAACAGGGTATAAATAATAATGGGCGCAAAGTATTCCTTACATCAATGAAAAGCTTTCACATTAGCTTTCGGCTTGTAAGATCTTATTAATGAACTTCATCAAGAATATCGGGTCCCTAAAGCAATTGTTCCTTGCACCCAGCAAGACTTGTCTACATTTTAATAAAATGACAGGGTATACCAAAATAATCAGAAGGAATTCCCTTGTTTCCCCTTCTTTCAGCACAAGCAACTGAACTCAATCCATTCCCAGATTATTACAGCACTTGGTGGAACATGGGATGATCATGAAAAGATACCTCTGTTTATGTTTATGGTAATTAATGCTGGCTGGAATGCTATTAATTTACCATGCACAGTGCCTTGAGTATCCGTAAAATTTCTTTCTCTAGAGTCACTGCTACCTATAGTATAATATAAAGAGATGATTCTCTTATGCACCGGAGGGTTGAAGATTTGCCTTTGCGACTGTTTCGAGTTTGATTTTTTTTGTGCACTAACCTGTTATTATTTCTGTGATGTTTTATCTATTTACTGGATTTATAAAATATTTAATAAGTTTAAAAATTAGTTACAGTATACGTAAAAAACTAGTCAGACACCCCAGGTTAAAAAAAATATATATTCTCTTAGTTATGCCCTCACCACTTTACAAGCAATTCCATTCCACTTTATTCCTTTTTCCTCTTATAAAACAACCTGTATCTTTTATTTTGTAGGCTCTGCCGCCCATATAGCTCAGGTTTTGACACATCGATGATCTATCACTGTATGCATGTACATGCCTTATGTTCACAAGTACAGTCATCTTCTACTTCATTTTCCAGATATGATAAAACTGATGTGTGAAATGAATATATCTACTGGAAGCCCTCAGCATGCCTTTCGGCTCTATTTGTTGTACTTGTAAAGGGTCTTGAGCAGCTTCCTCTTTCTTTCAAGAGCTATGGCCATCGACACATGTATTGTCCTATCAAAGTAAGGTACAAACAGAAGGATTTTAGAATCGAGGGTGGGTCTTAGTCCAATAGCTCAAATTCTGACTCCACCAATGTTCAGTAGCATAGGGTGTGGAGCAGAGGATCAAGGTACATAAAGCAATGCGTGAAGGTTGTGTTTGATTTTTTTTTTCAGCAACTTGTATTTGTCAAATTGATTTTTATTTATAAATATATTAACATATTATTTTTTAAATTTTAAAAATTTTAAAAAATTAAATTTTAAAAATATAATTAAACCATGTAAACAAAACATCACTTTTTTTTTCTTTTTTTCTTACGTGTGATGTCCGGGCCAGCTTACGCGCACCACGACTAATCCACACGGCTCACTGAACATCCTGCAAGCCCAGTGAACAGGTAAGGCACCGCGGGGGTGACAGACATGCATAGTGAGGTTCGAACCCCCGATACAGAGGAAGGGGACAAACCCCTTCCACCGCTAGGCTAGAACCTCACTTACAAACAAAACATCACTTTGTATACATTAAACGAGGATGGTGCAAAACCCAGCCCATGAACATGTTAGATTGCGCAAATAATAGGCAGAAGTGCAGTGCATAATCTTGGCTTGCAATCATTGAAGGATTATCGTTAATGAATGTTCAGAGTACTGGTGACTTCATTTATATTTATTTTTACACAAAAGTTAATAATATATATATATATATAACTTATGAATCAAAATATTTTATACATGTTATTTTTATTTAAGTTTATATTTAAAAAAAATTAATGGCATAATGATAACTTAATATCTTTAAATTTATTTATATTATAAGTTTAAATTCATGTAAATCTAACGAGTTACTAAATTTAATATTTTTAAATTTGATCTCATGTCATGTTCAAATAGATATATAACTAATGATTTTTTTATGTTTTATTTTAGACAACAAGATGTTATTTATTTATTCTTATCATCTTTAAAATGTTAATGTCAAGAATACTTATTTTTCAGCAACTCCAAGTAGATAAAAGTTTTACGTGGACTTATCATATTTTTATCAATATTAATAAGGTATAAGTAATATTTATTACTTGATGATTCCCAAAGAAATCCAAGTAGTTTGGGGTCAAGGTTTATATTTAGGATAATCAGTTAATCTCTTAATTTTGATAATCTGATATATTTTTTCTAGCTAAGATGGTTGGTGTTTGATACATGCAAAAATATTTTTTTTGTTGTCGTAAAGAATTCAAAAATGTTTTAAAGAGAGACTTTGAAAATAAATATACAATATTAAAAAGAGATTGAGAACCTAGTATTTGAAGGATTCATGATGTATTTATAACCCATGAATTTTATCTCTTTAAGTAGAGTAAAGGTTAAAGTGTAATTTTTTTCTAATAGTTTTAATAAAAGACAATATTCATGACATGCATTAATGAGGGGTACATATCCTTTACACAATATTAATATCAATAAAAATGTAATAGGTCTTTAAAAAACTTTAACACTATCTATTACACAATATTGATATCGTTGAAAATATCATGAGTCATTAAAGAACTTTTATACACTTAAAGGTATAGAGTGAGTAAAATTCAAAATATAGTTGAGCCCATAAGGCTTGAGCTTTTCCCTTGAGCTGAATACATGATATTCGACTCTTCTTCAATGCTAATCCTATGAGAGTTAGGCTCTTCCCCAAGTTGAGCCCCTGAGAGCTGGGTCCAGACATATTACCTGAGAGCATGAGTTTTTAGGCCTTTAAAGGGATTTTTAAGGCCATTAAATTCGAGTTTATCATTTTTTATTGATTCTATAGAAGGAAATTACATTTTAGTTAATCCTCTCATAAAAAAACAAAACTCGTAAATTATATATACCTTGTAAATCCTTTAAACTTTATGTTTATGATCTTCATTCTCTATTACATATATATTTTTAAAAGCATCTCTCTTAAAAATATTATTGTATTTTTTCTTTAAAAAGATATTTATTTAAGTATTAAAAAAATCATTAAGTCTATAAAAAATGAACATTTTTACAAGTATCAATCAGTAGTCACTTTGACTTACCAAGTATTAGGAAATAACAATCTTGGTTAGAGAAAATAAATTAAATTACTAGAAATAATAAATTAATTGATTATCCAACACATAAATCTTATTCTTATGATACTTAAAAAAGTTTTTTTTAATAAACTTTGAGCTCTAATGAACAATAATATTTGTTTTTTCTTTTATTTTTGTTTTTTTATTGCAGGGCACAACCCTTCAAGTGAAAAATTACAAAAGTAAAAACAATAAATTTGTACTTTTATTACTGCATTTTTTATTTTTAGTAATGGATGTCATCATTAAAAGTAAAAAACAACCGCAAATATAAATATACATGAACTCAATTATAAATGTTTTTACTATAAAATTCCATATTTATGGCCCAAATATTCTCATACTAGTTTGCTTAATGATTAACATATGATTCTAAAAATCTAAATAACATCTTTAATCATTTTTACTCAAACCATGCTTCCAAATGTATTTGCCTGGATTTTTTAATTGAATTACAAAAAACTATTTAAAGTTCATGTTGGCCTTGTTATACATACACACACTAAAGAAACGTATTAAACTTTGAAATTTTCTGAAAAAGAGAGATAAAGATGTGAGTTTATAGTTTATTAATTTTAGAGAATTATTTAAATTGGATTTATCTATAAAAATTTTGTATCTCACTTTGTAATTTCGAGTTTTGATGGTTAAGAAAAGAGGTGTGCCCTTAAACACTTGTTAAACAGAAGAAGCTTTCAAATTCCATTGAAATTGGTGTACCTCATGATAGAACTTGTATGATTCTGCTGAATATGAGCCAGAAAACAGAGGCACAAAAAAACCCACGCAGATGACTTGTGCATATGGGCCGGGATGACCCAATAGTTTTCCTTGACGAGGCTAGCTTTTCATTTTAACTTTGCAGTCAACGTCGAACAAGAACAATCCCCACATGAACTGGCGCCACGCCATCTCAAGAAAAGGTCACCAGATGGCGACCGGAGCACTATTAGAGTGGGAAGCTGGTGATGGAGCTTGTGAGGAAATATATGAGATAAAATATTAGTGTTAGATAAAGACTCTGCCTTCTCTTACACTTCAATTCAAAGAAACAACAAAGGTGGGGTGGTGATGGGGGGTCATCATTCTGGGGGTTTTGATTGTCAGTCGGAAAAAACTGCACCCTTGTCTGTGGAATTTCCCAACTGCAATGAATAAATAAATATTATGTCTTTTTCTCTTACTACTTTTTCTATTATTATTTTTGTATTTCAATAAATATGAATCTCTTTGGACGGGAACAAAAACATCTGGCTACCCCTCGCGTCTGTCAACGAACTTACAGTGCCGATGGTACGCAAGGAAAATGACATGTCATGTCAGGACTAGATATTTTATCAAACCTATGATTTTTTTGAAGGGGAACACAACCTGAAGAAGGTTAAGAATTAGAATCCTTTGAAATAAAAGGACAGATAGCTTGCAAACAGCTGATGATCTTTCGATTTGGAGCAGAAATTGGATCCATGCGAATTTTGTATCACCCATTGATAATGAAAGATCCTACGATCTCATAATATGTATTAATCCGCAATTATTTTTGTTCTTGATGAACCAGGTTCCCATTGTTCCATTGGGATAATAGAATGAAGACAGACTCGGAGTTCACCATCCACACGCTTTATCATCCATGTGAATGAATAAGTTATCATAATCAAAGGAAATTTTAATTAATAATGTCAAGATCAATCCAGAGTAAAGCTCTTTGCGAATGGACCACAGTATAATTATACTAGGCTGGTAGCTAATCGACCAAAGATACAGCAACCCCGTACATTTTCCTTTCCATTCTTATGATTAAGTGTAAGAAATTCATTTGTTTCGAAAATCCAATAATAATAGTGACGGCATAGACAAAAGACGACTAGGTGTCAATTTCCTATAGAGTGCAGGTTTTGAAACTTGTTCAAGTTCCTCTCGAGGGTAGCCAATAGAGGCTTAAATCTCTATGCATTATTGAAGCCGCTCAATGAAGACTTTTTTTTAAGTCTTGACATTACTGGCCTGTCAATAATGCCTCCACCTGCTCTCTCCCGCAAAGCAAATGTCAAGATTATGATATCATCTACCACCCATCCCAAATTTACCACCTACGTAAGAGAGTTTTTCAGGCCGGATTCAAAGTTCATCACAAAACTAAGACGAAAGGATCAGATTGCTTTTAGAGAAAAGGGGTAATGACTTTCTACAGGTGAAAGAATTCTGGAAGGATGATAAGGAAGAGAGGGGAATCTCTAGGAAAAGGAGGTGAATAGCAGATTTAGTAAAAAGAATAATTATCTGGGGCCGGTAACAAAATGATATTAGAGGGATCAGGAAAGCTATTGAAACCCACTATCACTGCCCTTCTTCTCAACACATAAATCAGAACGAGAAATTTTATATATATAGCTTTTATAGCCAAGTTGAGATTGGAGAAGCACAGGAGGAAGAAAAGTCCGCAAGGACCACTGGCATCTCGTTGAAAAAGCTGGCAGAGCTTCTAGCAAGTGAGAGCGACACCAAACTTGCTATAACCTGAACTAGACTTGCACCGAGAAAACTAGATTTGTGAGATATTAAGAGAGATATTAAGAGATGTTCAGATAACGATGCCGGATCAAAATCGAACTGGTAGATCCACACACGAACTCAAATTGGTCTACACCAGATAACTAAACAAATCTAACCGATCACAAGATAATAGCATTAAGGGCAACCAGTCAGGGAAAAAAACCACAATTAACAAGGGTCAAACAAACTTCCTAGTGATACAGCGATAATAAACTCATTTAATTCCCACCACCAGTGTACAAAACCCCAACATTTATCTTGACATAAAAAACAACATTTACTGTAATCAGAAGGACATATCTATAATAACTTATAATATAAATATTTTATGTAATCATGATTTAACATTTTTAATTTACCCATAATCACACAGAAGCCTGTGGAACCTTTGATGTAACAACCTTAGCTTCTGGACCCAATGGCCCACCACCACCACCGTGTCTCATTTCCCCACTTACTGCTACACCACCACCAATCCCTTGATACTGTAGTGGTGGTTGCTGTTGTTGCTGGTGAACTACACCACCCGCCGCGGCATAGTAAACCTGTCTACCAACCGTACTATCATAAGCCATCTGTGCGTATCCGGCATCCGGCATGGCTACCCCCGGCCCACTAGGCCTCACAACTCCCATTTGACCCATTGGTGGTGGGGGCTGTTGATGTTGTGGGACCATATTATATACCGGCTGCTCTCGGTAAACATCGGGTCCGTGACCCGGACCACCCATTCTTTGCATGTAATAGCCCTGACCGGTTTGTCCGGTAACCTGTCGCATTACGGGGGGTGCATGATAAACAGTCCCTGGACCTGGACCCTGTATCACATAAACGGGTTGCTCCATCTGACCCGGTGAGGTGGTCACGGTCATCCCTGCCGGAAAACCGCCTCCGGCAGCCTGTTTCTCGGACCAATAACCTGGTGAAGCGTTCACCTGTTGTGGCATTGTCACAGGCAAATTCGCAGGAGGGGCTCTTTCAGGCAATTTTTGCAAGTAATAATCACCGCCAGCAGCAGCAGCATAACCACCAACCAGATTTTCATCGCTGTTTTTTCTATTATACCCAACTTGCTGCTCAGGTTCTCTAATCTGCATCCTCTGCAACTGGGCCTGCAAAGTCAAAGAATCCGACCCGATAACCCGATCATCATGACCCGATCCAGCATGGATTTCAGGCAAATCCGGCACTTTCACAGGCGGCGGCGGCGGCGGGGCTCCTTTATCTAACCCGAATAAGAAATCAACGTTATTCGCTGCCGTTTTGGTTGCTTCAACAACCTGACTCGGAACCGAATTCAAAGCCTCAACAAAGCGCTCCCGATCCGATCTGCCACCATCGGAGCCAAAACTTGCAGGTGACGGGTTAACCGGGAAAAGAAACAGCCTCATGCGGGCGGGCTTAGCAGAGGCACGATAGAGACGATCATACTCATGCATCATGTGTTCAAGATCATCATCGTTAGTGACAGATATTAAAGCGTCAAGATCTTCACCTGGTAGCTGGTACTTGAAGGCCACGTCAGTGTCACCACAAAGCGCAGAGAGTTTGCTTATCATGACAGAGAACTTAATGTTTCGATCAGCAGCGAGGATTTTGGTCTCTCCACCCATGTAAACAAGCTGGTTGTCGTGCGGACGTGGGTGGATCTTGCCTCCATAACTACACATGAACTTTGCTTTGTAGCTTTGAGGTTGTTGTGATTGGTCTTCCCATGGTGTCGGGTTGTCAAAATCGATTTCACGAGATCTAGGCGACGAGTCGCCTGAATCTGGGTATGAATTATAAGAATAGGTGTTATCCATGAAGACGACCTGTTAAGAGAAGAGGGTTTGGATGGAAACTAGATAGTTGCGGTATTTTGTACTTATGGAATTATTAGCAAGCCATGAGACCAGAGGAAGAGAGGTGGGGAGAGAATCAGAGGTGCAGACTGCACAAATGTTTTATAGAGAAATAAGGATAGAGTGGATTGTGGTTTGATGGATTTCTCGTGCTATGTTGTGTTTTTATGGTTTGTTTGCGACAGGTGGTGGTGTAGGAACTGGGGAGGGAGGGAATTAAGGTGATATGAAGTCCTGGAGGGAGAGTTGAGCATAAGGGCTAGATGGACTTTTCAGGGTTAGAGTGGTGGGTCCCTGTTAGCATTGATTGAGAACGTGAAGGAGAAGGAGATAAGGGAGTGCTGTGTTGACTGGGGGGGTCAGGCGCCGTAGTCTTTGTTTGGGTGTTTAAATTTTTTTTATGAAAATATAAATTTGCTTTTTTAAACGTTTTATATCAAAGATATATATATATATATAATAAATTTTTAATTAAAGACTATTTTAAAAAATATGATGCATTGGATTACTGAACGCACATTTAAATAAGATAAGTTCTTAGCAAGGACCCGCCTCCTATTTATAAAAGGACGAATCAGTCCTTTTGATGTTTAGTCGAAGTAATGGGCAATGATGGGATGACGGGGAGTAGAAGCAAAAAGGCTCCTGTTTTCGAGCTTGTTTGTGGTAAAGAAGGGGCAAATGCAAACGCAGCGTGATTTTCGCGTTATTAGTGGCCCCGCGTCCAAAGCAAAGGGAGCAACAGAGTTTTTATTTATTTATTTATTTTATTTTTTTGTTGGATGACCTTTTTTAAGTGCATGTTTTCTAGTGTTCTTGAAACGACTGGGATTTTTGTCAAGGAATAACCTTTCCAGCCAACGTGAACAAATTAGCAGCGCTTGTGTTCTTAGGACAAATTAAGTGGTTCTTACCGGACACACCTTTTTATTTCAAAAATAAATTTGATTGGACATATTTCAACGGGATACCCCTTTGGTTATCCATCGTTCTAAGAGAATAGAGGAAAAAATATATGTTTTTTTAATTCCGTATCTTTTCCATTCAACCAAACATAAATTTCAGGGTTTGAGATTCTTCGCGGCTCTGTGCTCGTGATTTTATATTTAATAATAATTAAAACCTCTGGTATCATTCAATGTTTTATTTACTGTAGATTTATGTGAACCTGTTCGCCAGTTTACGGTGTTTGTGAAGGACATAGCCTTTATCATAATATAGTAGAAAATCATGTTACTCGCTCAATTCAGAGAAATCCTAGTCATATTTCAGGGTGGGAGTGCAATACAAGTAGCATCCTAACGCCAGCAAAGTGGTTAAACTGAGATACCTCTTGACAGCTTAGCCATCACACGACGATCCTATTTAAAAATTGAAGGTAAGAAGTAGATTTTCTGCAATGCTTCTAATTATAAATTAGGTTTCCATTCCGAGAGGCTCTATAAAGGTGACACAGCATATAATATAATGTATGTTGACCGTGGAGAGAAGTCAAAAATAAGGAAGAACAGCCGGAAAACTTGTGTTATTAACTGGAGCTAGCAGTGAGACAACGAGATCCACTCCTCGGAGAACGTGGCATGTACAGATTAAGATCATCACTTGAAGATTAAAAGAAATATTTGACCGTGATTCTCCTTCCCGTAATGAAGGGTTAGCAAACAAAAAGAATCATGATAATTTGTTTTTCTTCATGTCTCACTACTCATTTGATGTTTTTGAAATAATTAATTATCGGATAATTTTGTATATAATCTTCTTAGTGTGATTTATATTATCTATAAATTATTTTCCTAGACACGAATACACCATCCATTTATGGTATATGGTGTGCTTCGAGAGAAGCTACTTAGTTTAGATATGTTAAAAATGGTTCAAAAATATTTTTAAAATCAAGACAGGAAAAAGAAAGAAAGGCCAACCCTACTTCCTTCAATCAATGGTCGATCAGTCATTTCTTATTTTAAAATACAAAGACCTCCCGACGTCGTCCTCGCCCTCGCCTTGCCGGCCGGTAGCCACCTACCCCTCTGTCTCCAAGGAAAAAACCAATGTGCCATGTTTCCGAAGGAAAGCTGCGTGCCATGCCGAGGGGGGCAGTTTCTGATGCACTTGCTTTAATGCGACTAATACATCCATAAATCTAAATTTACTTGAATCGAGACCACAAGAAGGAGGAAAATGGAGATCGTGTTGACTAGCTGGTGTTGGACATGCTCGAATAAATAAATGCATAGAGGAGTCTCCCACCTGATACAAATCCACGTGAAGACCCTTTCGTTTTATTTTTGTTGATCAAATGTAGGGCCAATATACTGTCTGTTAGTCCCCGCTTAAATGACATTTACTGGGCTCACGTATTTTTGGCACATCGACTTTTGTATTTGATAATTTTGTAAGGTTATGTTTGTTACTGTGATGAGGATTTAAAAAAAAATTAAAAAAAATTAAATTTATTTTTTAATATAAATGATCCAATATTATAAAAAAATACTAAAAAATATTAATTTTTTATTCTTTTAAATAATACATGTTTTCAAAAGCATTTAAAAATAAAAATTATAACACTCTCAAACACTCACTAAAATAAAGTTTAGATGTATTAAAAATACATAATATTTTTTAACATTAAAAATATCAAAAAATATAATAAAAAATTAATTTAATAATTTTTAAGCCATGCACATTTTTGAAATACAATTACAACCACAACGTTTCTCGAAAAAGGTGTTCAATTTATTTTCCTTTAGGATTGTCCTCTTTTACATTCAATTTACTCTATTTAAATCCCCAATTAATAAAAAGAAAAGAAAAGAAGAGGCTTATCTAAATCGATGTAATTTTGAAGCAATGTCATGAGAGAAGAACGAAGCAGGCAGACTCACCGAGAATCGGCAAGAGGGCAAGAATTATATGGGAAAGAAGAGGTGAACATGATCAATCAGCAGGCCAATAAATATCAAATAATTAAAGAGATGGTTCCTTTGGAAATTCTTTGTTTCTTGGAGGAATAACTGCCAACTCGATCCTAGTCAAGGAGGCTGTCTAAAATACAGTATTCTCGGCGATAATATCTCAAGGAAAACATGACCGTTCAAAGTTGTATCCATGCATGTTCTCCACTGATTTATTTACTCCTACTCCAGTCTTGCCTGGGAATCTTCAAATAAGTTTCATGCTCTTAGACAGCAGGACTATGGGATGCAAGATGTCATCTGTTACATAGAAATTCGAAATCTACCGAGGTTGAATTCTGAGACTTCAAGGATTTTTGTGCTTTCTCTTCTTGTTTCAACAACAAGGATTTTCTGCTTGGCTTGCAAGAGATTTCAGACTCCTTTAAGAACTTTACATCTTCAAGTGCAACTAAAATGAGAGATCAGCATCTCCGTGCATCTCATCTTCGTCGGTCTTGAATTTTTGGAATCTTTAAAAAAAAAATTAGTTAAATTCTGCATTCCAAACGGCCTCCGACCAGCAGCGGAGCCATGTAATGTGATGCGATCCGCACATGTGCTTCACGTTGATGCATTTTACCTTGTTGTTCCTGTCATAAAAAAGCTATATGATTAGGGCTGCAAAATTGCGATAGCAACGGCTGGTTAGCCCATTGCCACCCAAGACGTTTTTCTTTGTAAAGACAAGGAAATGGTCTTTTTCTTGATCTCCCCACGTTTTTATTGTTGATCCATTATTCTTCAGGCATTGAATGGTTAAGGTTCAGCTCTAAGCATTGACCAATTAGGATCGTGGGCAATCGTACATTGGTTGATGTGTGCAAGAGGAGAGGAACTGCTCGTGTATCTATGCGGTGAAACAGGATTTTATAAATCTGAGCTGTACCTGGTACTTGCACCCATCCTTTCTTTACTTTACTGCAGTTGAATTTTAATTATATTATCTAATTAATAAATAAAATAAGTGTATGTGTTTGGATGAAATAAAATTTGATTTATTTTGTTTGTTATATTATTTTTATCGACTCCATCTTATTTCTTTAAAGATTTATAAAAAAAGGAGTAGATAAATATTTTAGAAAAGTTAGTTAAATATTCTCTCTTTAAAATTGTAAGTCAAAAGGGTTGATATATTATTTATTTTTTTAATATTAAATTTTAGTTAAAATTCAATTCTTAATATTCAAAATGATTTTAAATATAAAATTTTATCGAGATATCCGAATTAAAGTTGATTTAGAAACTTCCTATAACGCCGTAAATATTAAAATTGAACTTGAGTAGTTTAAAATATGTATAAAGAATGGAGGCAATAAAGTAATTATCATTAAGCATGCACTTGAATGATTAACAAAACACACAGACAAGATAGATTAAAGTAATTTTTCATTTGAAAGAGATATGAGAATAGACTAGAGTAGTTCAAATTCAAATCATTGTAAATTTTATGTCGATTCGAGGCTAATAAGTCCTGGTTTAAAACGCTGCACGCCGATAAAGCTACCGTAACTCAATTTTAATTAAACTAGATGTCATGCTCGGTCATTGTTACGACTTTATAAAATAAATGTATATGGTAGTATTGTAATTGTAAATTAATGTTAAATAAATAATAAAATTAAAAATATAATAGAGTTAATATTTTATGATAAAAAATAAATTGTGTTGGTGATTAAAAATTTATAAATTAAATAAAATAATTTATAGCAATCTCTTGTGAAGAAAGATACAATGCTTTCGTTGCATGATTTAACTTTTTTATTAATAAAAAAATATAAAGTTAAATTATTTATCAACTTAATTTTAAAAAAATAATAAAGATAATTTTAAAAAGAAAAAAACCCATGAGAAAAAACATTGCAACAATTGACAATGTTTTATAAAAAAAACTACAATGCTTTCTCCAATAAAATCGATAAAAATTATTTAAAAAAATTATAAAAAATTATTTAAAAAAATTCTGCAGCAATTCACATTTTATAAGAAAAGCTACAACACTTTTCTCGTATGATTTAGCTTCATTATAATTATACTTTTTAATTTTTAACCAACTCAATATTAAAAAAATAACAAATAATTTTGAAAAAAATCATATGAAAAAACACCACAACAATTCACAGTGTTTTAAAAGAAAATACAAAACTAAATTCTCAATAAGCTTAATACTAAAAAAATAAATTTGATAGAGATAATATTTTTTTAAAAAATCATGTTGGAAACACTACAACAATTCACATTGTTTTGCGATGAAAGTTATAGTGCTTCCCCACATGATTTAGCCTTATTTATAATGAACTGTAATTATAATTCTCAACCAACTCAATATTAAAAAATAAAATTGACAAAGATAATTTAAAAAAAAATATTAAAAAAAACAAATCATGTTAAAAGACACTCTGACAATCTATAGTGTTTTGTGAGGAAAACTACAATGTTTTTCCCACACGATTAAGCTTTATTACAAAATTAAATTATAACCAGCTCAATATTACAAAAAAATAGAAAAGAAAGTGGAAAAATACCACATGGAAAAAAATATTATAGCAATTCAAAGTAATTTACAGGAAAAGTTATGGTATTTTTCTCACATATTGTAACTATAATTTTTAACTAATTTAATATTAAAAAATAAAATGAAAAAAGATAATTTTCAAGAAAATCATCAAAAGACAAAAAAAACATACAGAGAAATATTATAGCAATCAATAATATTTTAAATAAAAATTATAATATTAAATTTTTAACTAGCTTAATATTAAAAAAATATAATCAATAAATATAATTTTAAAAAATAAAATAGAAAAATTATGTAGAAAAATACCATAGAAATTTATAATATTTTTTTAAAAAAATTATAAAGTAAAATTTTTAACTGGCTCAATTTTTAAAAAATAAAATAAACAAAGATAATTTTATAAAAAATATATATAAAAAACATTGAAAAAAAGAAGAAGCATTTTTGGAAAAAAGAAGAAAAAATAAACAAAAAAGGGGGGGAAATTGGGGAAAAAATGAAAAAGTAAAAATAAAATGAAAAAAAATAAAAAATAAAATACACTATAAATTATTATTATAATCTACAATACATTAAATATTAAATATAGAAAAACAATGAAATCTCCACTCCCCACTTATTACTTAATTGTATTCAACAGTACCATGGGTGTTCTTGGAGTAACAATGTTTTTGAAGGCTGGCAGGTCGCATGTGCGGTTAGGTCTTTGTTAGGAGGTGATTTGGTCCTTTCGATATAACAACTCAAAATTTGGTTGGGGAACTTGTCAATTCATTGTTCTATGAAGAGTACCATACCCGAATAATGGCCTGCTTTTCTTAAGAAGCTCCCTTTGATTTGAGTGACTGTTTTTGAAGATGATGTTGAAGTGAAAGGGGATGGAATTTAGTTTTTCTAAAAACCTTTTCTTTTAAGAGAGGGATTAGAAGGATTTTTAAAAGGTTTTTCATAAATTTCTCAATGAAACCCTAAATTCATAGGTAAGTTAAAAAAAAGAGAGCATATTGTTTAGGGTGAAAAATCAAGGGTTTTTTCTGTTCCGAGTAGTATTTATTTTTTCGCCCAAGTTCAGAAGGTATTTATAATTTGGCCTTCCAAATAACACGACTCTGGCTGCGAATGCATCTCAGTTACCAGTATAAGGAGGGAACATTGGAGTAAAGAGGCCACAATTCTCCAAGAACGCCAAACATTTCATTTTCAATGCACAAATCAATGTCAACCTGTTCAGCCCCTAAATTGAATTGGGTGCTTCTTCCTCGGCATCATCACTAGGGAGATCCGTTCCAGGAGGAACCTTTCCAGGATAGTTAGTTGTTGAAACATCTGATCCAATCATGCTGGAGAAAGAATACGAACTCATGTAAGAAGCTGTCTAGATAACACGATCATTATACTCTATTATAGATTACCGGCTCACCTTCTGTCAACAATGACCATAGATCGAAGCTCACAGTTAGCAAAACTGCAAGAAATGGAAGTAATTTCTTATTTTAGGAAAACTAAATTGTTGTAATAATGCAAGAAAAATAGCAGAAAGCTCCAGAAGTTCAGGAGAGCAGCCATTGCTTGGTGCTATGGTAGAAGCCTCAGCATGCAACCACGTGGTTGCAGCTTCAAATTTTGGGCAGCCACGTCATGGGAAAATGCTAAAAGGTGATTGCAACTTCTCCAATGGCATGTGCACATGGCGAGCTAAGAATTTTGCAATTAAAGAATGCCATCCATATGCAAAAGCTAAGATAGCAGGCAGCTTACCGTGTGCACATTTCTTTCTTCACTGATGGATGGCAGTCATTTCCAAATGCACGTAATGTATGAACCAAAAACCCGCTATGGGTAACAATTGCTATCTCCTTCTCTTTCCTAGTCCACAACCTGCCAAGTGAATGGTTGAGGCCTAAGGTACAACATGTAAGAAAACTTTACAACAAATTCAAGACATAGCAACACATGAGTTTCTTAATTAAATATTTTTGTAGAGACTATACTGCAAGACCAAAGCTTTGATATCTAAATTTAGGAGCTCAAAATCGCACATAACAGCAAAGTGAACAGATGGTGATAACAGATACTATCAAGCAAAATGAGAAATGTCTGATGAAAAGCAACCCTGGATTCTAGTCACTTAGATGGTGAAGCACAGGTAAAACACAAGGAGCCTATGAGGTTTTAGCTGATACAGAAAGTTTATACATAATTTCCAGATGAAGTCTTGAATAGATTTACGTGATTCTAACAGAATATACAGAAAAACGGTGCACTATTAATGGAGAGATAGTATTCACCAGATGGTGATAACAGATACTATCGAGCAAAATGAGGAATGTCTGATGAAAAGCAACCCTGGATTCTAGTCACTTACATGGTGAAGCACGGGTAAAACACAAGGAGCCTATGAGGTTTGAGCTGATACAGAAAGTTTATACATAATTTCCAGATGGAGTCTTGAATAGATTTATGCGATTCTAACAGAATATACAGAAAAACGGTGCCCTATTAATGGAGAGATAGTATTCACCAGTTAAGAAACTTCAGTCCCCTTGTAGCAAGTTCTTCAGTTGACTCTCTCACATCAGCCTTCCACAGTACATCCTCATCTGTTTCTATCTGAAAAGAACATCAAATGGTTATTTAGTTTAACATTCAAGGAAATAACAGGGACAGCAAATGAATTTCTAACTTTTACTTATATCACTTTTATCTTAGATATCCAAGTACTTGCCAGTGAAAAGTCAACTGCAGGAAAGAGAAATTGATAGTCACTGACATCGTGTCTCTTGTCACAAGGATGTACACCCTGCAACCAATAGGACAAAGAAGAGAAGCGTGTAAGACTGTTATGCTTTAGTTTCCCTCTGCATGAGAAATACAAATTCATTAAGAAGTAGAACTAAGTTTAAAGGGGCTCAAAGAGTTCTTGTAATACATAAAAGTGAAAGAAGTTAAGAATCAAGTTCAATGTCCAATTTTTCTCAAAGAAAGAAGTAATTATTCTCTTCAGATTCCCTGCAGAACTTAGAAATGTGGAATTTGTCCAATTAGAAGTACATGTTATTGCAAGAAAAGCAAATAGTACACTAGACGTACAAAATGTTCCCGACAATCTTCTACTGCAATGAATGGTGGAGAATTGTGGCTTGAAATTGCTGCTCGACCACTGCTTCCAACATTTGCCACCATTAGTGGCAGTACATTCGTCCTATCTGTGTAGCCCTCCCCTCCAAAAACTCCAACAGCTGTTTGCAATGTCCTGCAAGTCACAGTAATCAAAACTTACTAATGGAATGTTTCAAAAAGAAGAACAGGGGAATGAGAAAGCATCCAAAGATATTCTCTCTTCAGAAGACTTAGTCGGATGCCTAAATGAAAATTTCATGTCTCCCGCTACCAGTTGAAAGCTTGATGAATATAGAACTTGATATAAGATCAATTTTAACAAGAAAAGAATTAATCTATCAACAAAAGAAATGCTATCTATCTGTACTAAAAATGGCTGGATATATATCCATAAAATCGGTACCTGAGCATTGGGGATGTAACAACTAATTCAACCCTCTTGGAGAGCCCAGATGCATGGACATGCTTGCGCAAATTATCAACCTATAACAAAAGCAGTAACTTCGTCTATGAGTTATCTTAATAATACAAAATTCTCTTCAGAGCCAGCTTAAGAGCATGAATTGAATGAGTTTCCTCTCGTATTGAAATGTGATTGTTTGGTTTGTTACCTGTTGCCAGCCTAGTTGAGTGAGAGGGGCGTCCAAATATTCAGGATTCAAGTATGCTTTGTAGTTCTTTTCTCCCTCAACATTATGCAATCCTTGAGCATGTCTCACCTGGATGCATGGTTTTGTAAGACCACAATGCCTTGATTTCAGCGCAAAAGCCAAGAAAGAAAGCAATCTTGGACATCCTTCATTCATTCAGACCATATACGTAGCAGATTCATATCCATAATTGACACAGTAACATCATTTATGAAATAAAAAATTCAATACCAACCAGATGAATAGTTTTGCAGCGGTGCAATGGATACAAACTTGGACCTGGACCACTATCCATAATCTGCAACCGAGCCCAGCAAAAACATTCATTAGCTATTAAAAACAAGAGAAAATAATACCATTAATAAAGAAAAACAATGATTCGGGTCAAAGATACATTTTTATAATGAAAGGGTTTCAGTTTCGGGGGGAGGATAATACAAGCCAGTTTACCGAGCACAATCAGCTAAATCAGTAATCATTTCATAAATGAACTACAATAGGGACAACTGACAAAATGAAGAGACACAATCAGAAAAATAACTTAGAAAGCAGTATTAAGATAAAAAAAATTCGCTCACCCCACTTTACTATTACAGTTCATTATTAAGATGAAGCAGATGAAATCACCGGGCAAATTGGAATTTATCAACATCCATCATACTAAGAAGCAGGTATGCATTGAAAACATAAGAGCAAGTAAGGTTGAAGTTTCTGTAAGCAGATTCAAAATTCAAACACAAATTAAATGTAAATTCATCATCGTTACCTCATAAAGAGCAAAAAAAATAAAAAATAAAAATTAAGCAACCACACTGAGTAAAAGTTACAGAATTTGTCTAAGAACCTAACAAAAAGAACGCCTGCATTTCTACATAAAAACAAACGAACAAAGAAAGAAAACACCACGCGCGATTACCAAATCGACAAGTGAAAAACTGAAGTCGATAAGATGAGATTCTGATGGCTGAAAAAAGAGAGGAAACGAACATGGACAGAGACAGGCAGCCAAGTGATAGATGTTCAATGAATTATTGAGTTCGTAATAATGTTTTAGGTATGGTATTGTGTTCTTAGTTCTTACCTGAGAGAGGTGGAGGAGTGGTGGAGGAGGAGGCTTCTTTCTTCGTTATTATTATTATTAAATTTATAATTGCACGACTGGCTGTACTTAAAGTAAAAATATCTCTCGTCCCATCTCTCCCTCTCTAGGGACGGAGAGTCAATTATTAATTTTTGCGTCTTTTGATTCGCTGTTAGTATTTTATTTAATTCATAATACCAGCAGTAGACTTGTATCGTCCGTGTACATGGAATCGGAGTGGCGTCTTTTTCATTCATTGCCTGTTTACGCAAATAAAAACAGAATAAATCATTTTATTATTATTTTTACAATTCTTATATAAATTCAAAAAACTTAACCTAAGCAAAGTATAAAACTAAGAATCTTAAAGAAAAACCGAATAAAATGCTGAAGAAATTAAAAATAAAGAGAAAAGGTCATAAATTATTTTGAGTGGGAGCGAGATGCCCCTTCCTGACCTTTCATGTCTGGGTGGGGATGGGTGCTTGGTCAGTGGCAATTGAATGGCGTGGCAAGGAATGGTGAGAGGGAGTTTCTTTTCTTTTCTTTTTTTCTTTTTTCTTTTTCCTTTTTTCATCTCATATATTCGATTGGATGGTAAGTGGGTTCGGTTCCAATATTGTCATTGAAGACTTGATTTTTAAAGGAAAAGAAGCGGAGCTGTGAGAAAGAAAACCACTGTTATGCAATGCATCTCCAGCCAGCAGCAGAATATGACCTCTATTTGACTCAAAAATCAATAGAACATGAGGTAAAAACAAATTTGTTCCTTTTTCTTAGGTTTTAATAATTTTTTATGGGATGATGCGACCTCTATTGCTGTACATAATTTTATAAAGCTAAGGAGTGATGTATGTGTATATGTATATGTATATGTATATAGCCCAAATTGTCGAAGAAAAAAAGTTGAAAAGGTCCGAATTTCAGTACTTTTTTGTAATTTATCTTAAAGGGTGATTTTGATAATTGGTTAGATTAATCCTTATATTTTAATTTTGAGTACGACAGTCCGAGTACTTGTAACAGCGATCCCTCCATATAGGTGGGGTGGAGGGCCCGCGGATTCAAAGCTGGGGGTTGAACTGCTAAATTAAAACATAGAGGAGCTGATTTAACCAACCTTTTAAACTTGAGGGACCATGTGGGGATGAACTTACCCGCTATTTAATGGCAAAGGGTGCCATGGGGAATTTCTATTAGTTTAAACTCCAAATACTACAACAAAATAAAAACAAATTGACAAGGATTTGCTGGACAAAGGTAGTAGCGACACTGTGGATGATTATGGCGATGAGAGTTTTGAGACTACTAATTCTAAGAAATTAGACGCATATCTTCAAAAAAACTCCATTGGGAATTCATTTTTCTCCCACTTGAGAGTCTTTATGTTTTTATTACAATATTTGTTTTCCTTTAAGATGATGAATCTCTTCTAATTCTATGCAGCTTCGTTACACTATTATTGTGTTTTTTGAAGACAATTCATAAGAGAAGGGCCTTCCTCGGAGCAGCAGCTTGCACCGAATGCACTTCATTAGATAAGCTTTTAACCTGCAAGTTACATATGATTGTCTTCGATGGTTTTTTGGCTATTGGTATTCAGTGGATGGATTCTGTTGTTCTTCTATGTACACGATTTTCTGCAAATTATTCAAAGGAGACAGAAGAAGCAATGGAAATTATTTGGACATTCATGGATGCTGACTCTGATGATAGCGTTGACTTGCTTATCTTCAACTTTAATAAAAAGAAAAGGCTCTCGCATGCTACTTGATTTAATCTCAGGAAGTCGCAAGCAAGCATTCAGCGACTGTTCTAGCTGCAGCAAATTCTGCCTGGTCGTTTCTGCTCACAGCCATGGAGGGATGGAGACTCAGCGAAGAACATTGGCAAGGGCATGTAAAGTTCCTATACTTTGCAGGTATGAAGTATAGGTATCCCCATAAATGGCTTTCAACACGAAGGTGAAAGGTCTGTTAGACAGTTGTGAATTTTTATGAGATGGGCTACACATCTTTCATTGCTGCATAATGGTTTGCCAAGAACAGCCATGAATTTAACTCTTTCCAGGATTCGAAGACAAAACCTTCACGAAGAAATTTAACCAGTGGGGTAATGTGGGTCAAAACTAATTTGATGGCATTCCATTTCTTGACCGTGCTGAGTTGATTTGAAATTGGTTTTGTTTGACCTGATCATCTTGGAGCCCCGAGTGATTAATCTAGTCAAAACTTGGTAAAACCTGTTGATTTATTTTTTAAAATGATGTTTCATTGACTTTTTTTTTAAAAAAAATTTATTGATCCGGTTTAGCCTGATATGTGATTGGACTTGACGCTGGATCAACCCCGGGTCGGTTTAATAAGCAAGTCATGTTGCCTCTATAAACTAGACGATGTCGTATAATGTTGCCGTCTAAAGTTTAATAATACCTTTCGAAATTCCAAACACAGCACAGCACTACCCAGGGAGTCCTTGGTTTCTCACAGGATCGTCCTTAACCACCAAACCCTAAAACCTCAATCTCTCCAAAATCCCACCCAAACTGTTACTTCAAAAATGGCACTCAGAACGCATCTGTTTTTTCCAAACACCCTTATCCGACCTCCGAAATTCCACTCTTGTCCCTTCCCGGCTACAACCCATTTCAGAACCCGAATCCCATGCGCCAACAAAAACAGCTTAACTGATGCGGATCTTGCATCAGGTTTGGCCACAGAAGTTGCAAAAATAAATACCCATTTGGTGCAAAGAGAAGAGGCCATGAAGAAAAGCAGAGAATTACTTTTCACTGAGCTTTGCAACTATTTGGCATTGGATAAAGAGGAAGTGAAGAGGAAATGGAGCAAAATGGATAAAGAGGAGAGAAGGGTTTTGGTTAAAGGCTTTGTTAATGAATGGGGTGCCAATTTTCACCCTTTATCTGCTAGGTCTGTCAAAGAAATGATTGAAGAGTATTTACATGAAGAGAAGCCATCTTCAAACTCTTCTCGTTCAACGCTGTTTCCTGGTTTGAAGAGGATAATGGGGTTTTCTGAATAAGTCCAAATGTTTAAGATAGCATGGTGGCATGTCTTTTAGTAATAGAAATTGTGTTGGAATGGATGGTTCGTTGTTTTCTGTTAACTGCTGGATGTTGTTAATAATCATATCTGGCTTCTTTTTGGCTAGTAAGTTTGATAAATTCACAGAAATAGAAGATTGATAGGTGAATACTTGTTGTGTGTATGATGCTTTTTTCCCCCCTGAAAGCAGCCCCCGTATTCTTTTTCCCGGCACTTGTGGAAAAGCAAATTGGAACCACCATAGAAGACATCAAGTGGCGGGACATTAGAATTGAATGAGATCATCGGTTATGCAATTTCACCGGAATTCCACTCTGACCAGATAGCTAGCCCCTCCGAATCTTGTTAAGCCGCCTCCCTTTATCCATGTGATGTGCAATAATACATGTATATAAAATTAAACATACACGAACACACAGATTTCGGTGCCTCCGGTCTGCACCTTCCGATCTATTTTCGGCCGCTCTGATCAGTTCGGTCTTTCCCACCTCAATAATAGCTCATGATTATGAAATAACTAATAAGATCCTGCAGTAGGCATACATACAATACTCAGTGACCATAAAGGGCAAGTTGGTTTTTCGGGTGGCCATGAAGGGCAGCTTCTTTCTGATTTCTGGTTGGATAGTCCAATTGAACAAAGTTAAATTTGGATGGCAGCAAGCGTCACTTTCCAAGGTCATTTCTGCAGTACCATCCTCAATTCACAGTATATGAACAATGGTTTCAAAAACAAATTTCAACTGAAAGCTGACGCCCTAGTCCACTATCATGATAAAAGTGTAGAACATCGAGGTAACATGTCCATGATGTCCTTTTTTATGTATTTACATCCATATAATTGGGATTTCAGCAACTGAAAGATCCGAAAATCAAAACATAAATCTGGAAAGAATGTTTATATACAGCAACCTCAAGCAAAAACATGTTCTCATCACCGACCTCCACAAAATCTCCGTACTTTTCCTACACAGGAGTGCAAATTTTGTCAGAAATATAGCTGCCTGCACTGAGTCGCTGAAGCCTCAGCTGGACAGTAAGGACACTTGAATGCCCTGGAGCTGCCTTTTGATAACAAAATCTCCATACTTTTCCTACACAGGAGTGCAAATTTTGTCAGAAATATAGCTGCCTGCACTGAGTCGCTGAAGCCTCAGCTGGACAGTAAGGACACTTGAATGCCCTGGAGCTGCCTTTTGATAGCTTCATGATAGACTGCTCGCAGAGAACATGGAGGCATGGCAGCAGCATCGGTGGATTTTCCTCACTGCCTTGATCCCTACTTACAGGACAGACAAAAATAGAATGGAATTGAAATTCCTTTCCCAGCTCTACTGGCACGGGCAACTGTTTCAAAGCCTGCCACTCTTGCTTTTTTGCAGCCATTACATTTGCCAGCTTCAAGAGAGTCGGCAAACCTTCAATCCCAGCTACTATTGCCACACTTAATGGGCTCTGAAGGGACTGGCCGACAAAGTTGCAGAAATCCCGAGTCAGCTCCTCGGTCAACTTGTCCCAATGGATTGGAGTAAACAGTTCAGAGTGAGGACAGTTTTCAAGTCTGCCTATCCACATTATGCAAACTATTAGCTTTTGAAACTCTTTCAAGTGACTAGAAGCAAAAGAAGCTAGGTGAGTTTTGGCATAGTTGAGGGCATCAGCACGATTTCCTCTCTTTAGAATCTCTACAAACTGCAGCTGGTGAAGTTTCAGCTCAATATTTGAACCATTCTGCACTAGCTTTTCACGGTTGGTGGAGGCCCACTTCAAAGCTGGCTCAATATTTTTAATCCTCAACGCCTCAAGTATTTGATGCAGTTCCAGGAAATGAGATCTTAGAGCAGCTGCTTCTGGTTCTCCAGATTCTTTTATGAGACAATCTCCAAGATCAAACAATCCCTGATGGTAAAAATGACTTGCTATTATCTGATTCACTATATGAAAGTCAAAGTCAACATCCCTGTATGCCTTGGATATGTCAGGAAATGATTTTTCAAGGACCTTAGGGAACTTGCTAAGGTTTAAATTCAATTCCTTCTGTGACCCTTCTAATAGCTTGAGAGGACTAATTGCAATAAGCTTGTGCTTCAGTTCTGAGAGGATGGATTTCTGATCAACGGGAGACATAGGATCTTCCACAGACTGTATTTTTAACAATGCCTGCTCAATTTCCTGGCTCACTTGATCGATTACTTCTTGGCATTTAGAAAAAGATAAGTTTTGCTTCTCAACAACGCGATCAAATGCATCTTTGGCAGTTGTTAGTTCCATTCCTGTAGAAAAAGAAAAGTCAATAACCTCACTACTGATTTAACTCAAAATAGTTGAATGGCATGAAAATTCTAAACCACCTGCTAGTCAATAACAGATAACCCATCAAAGCTATCACAATAAATTGTTGAGCACCACATAGATATGAACAACACACTTAAACTGCAGTATTCAATATCTATGAGAACAAAAATTTAATAAAGAAGGAAAAGAAACTGCCATTCATCTTCTCTGTCATTCAGTGAAGACAGTGATAATGCCAGTCATTCCATCTTTCTAGGTTAATTCAGGACACATATCCTCCTCAGAAAAAAAAAGGTGGAAGAGAGAGAATAAAGAAAGAGAAGAGAAGGGATACAAATAATAGACAACGATTAGGAGATTAACCCAGCTAACACCTACATAACAAATCCTTAAATGTTGTTAGGGAACAAATCATAGATGGCAATTACAAGATCACCCAAGCAGCCAAAACTCGCATAATGACAATAAATACAGAACAGGAGATACACTGACGAGTAATAATATTTGACAAATCTGGGTGGAGGCATTATTTGGGAAACATGGCTGGAATAACACTGTAAAAAAACTTCTTTTCCCGTCTCTTTTCATTTTTTTTCCTCTTAGTATTTGCAAAGGTCAAGCCTACATTAATGAAATGCCTGGTGTAAGAGGCACACAGGAGTAGAAAGAGGAAGAGGGAATTGTTTGGAGCGGGCCCGGGAAAAGGAGTGTTATAGTCAGTTCCGAGATGGATAACAATACAGTTTGCCAGTTTGCATGAACTTGCTAAAGAAACGAAGATACAGTAAGCAACTTCAATTTTATCAACTACAATGATTTAAGTGATAACGAAAGATAGGAATAGGAATCATCCACCCTCATAAACCAAAAACTAATAAAACAAACCATAAGAGAGAGATATACCTTCCTTAATCCTCCTCGAAAAACCCAAAATAAACCGTAAACAATAATAAACACAATCATAGCAAAAACAAAACACACAGATTAACACCAAAAAAAAATCATTCCTGTGAATAACACCATAACATAAACTGAGTTACATACGCATTAATTGAGTCTCTCTCTCCCTCCTTACAATTTCCTTTTCTTTTTTGTTTTGTGACAAAATTTTAACAAATTTGAAAGTAGAAAAGATCAAGAAAAGGCAAACTAACTACCTATTGAAATAAGAGAGAAAAGGAAGCCAAGATTCAAGCAAGAAAAGAAGCAAAAAAGAAAAAACAAATTGTAACTGCTACGATAGATACAAATGATAGCAGATTACGGTTAGTTTGTTAGGGTGGGGATCTTTGCAAATCAAATGATTAAATTTTGTAACTTCCCAGTATCAAGATCATAATCACAATCAAATTTGAATTTCAATAAAAAATCCAAAAGGAAAATCAAAAGGCGTTACCTGAACAATTTTTCTAGAGAAAGAAGACTGCGCTCGTCTCTAAAGAAGAGAGAGAATTGGTGAGCGTGGGAATCGAGAAAGAAATCTGGCAGTAAACTTGTGGGGAACACGTGTCAGTTTATATTTCTTTTTGGACGATATTGCCCTTATTTAATTTCTTATTTACCATTTATACATTCTCCCGGGTTTTTAATTTTGATTGATTTTGCTATTATACATTTTGCGTAAACTAAATTCTAGTTACAAAAAAAATCAAGGGCTGACAAATAAATATAGCGTGTAGAATGCAAGGGTTTCGTAGAAGAAGAGGGGGCATTTTAGTATTTACACGGATTCCTTAGAATAACCCCGCATTTTAAGTATACTCATGCATGGGATATTCATGATGTGGCAACTTTTTGGTTTTATTCTTTTTTATGGGAATTTAATAACTTTTAGTTTTAGTTTTAATTTTAATGATGAACAAAAAATTTTGTTTAGAGAGTTGAAAGCATGAAGAAACTTTTTAGAAAAATTTACAGTACTCACTTTAAAAAAACAATAAACACGAGTGGAAGAAAAAATAAATTTTATAATTTATAAAAAATAATAAAAATATTTATATATTTTTTCTTTTTACTTGTACCCATCTATTTCTATAAAATTAATTTTATAGAATAATTAATAAAATATATTAGTTACCATAAAAACTGGATACCTTAAGAAGAGGTGGAGTCCTGTAATCTAATAAGAAAAAATTATATTATATATTTTTTTAAAAAAAAAACAAAGAGGAGCATAACAACGCACAAACACAGTTATTAATAAATAGAAATTGATATTCCCAGAAACATGAAGACCTGTAAAACATCTGTGCAATCTGTTATCAGTTTCAAGAATTATCAACTGGCAACAACAACAGTTGTACAAGGAAACGTTGCATCAGAACGGAATCACAGTAAGAGCTTGGAAGACGACTCCAAGGATGAATGACATGTCGAGTGTAGCCATAAAATCTGTGAAATAATTACAAAAATAAAGAATCACGCTCCTCATTCCTCGACAATTAGGGCGCTCTGTGGCTGCAAAATTTTCATCTGAATCCCTACTATCCTGACTCTATCTTACCACTGAGCGCACAAAAAAAAGTATGACAAGCCACCATTGAGGATAGCTGCCATTATTTCTCTCTCTCTAAAAAATGGTCACCAAAGAATCGATTGTTCTGTTTCAGTTTATCATATCACAACAAGAACACCCAAGGAACATCCCTTTGGTGCGGTAAAACGGAAAAGTGCCCTTTATGAAGAGTTCACTTCTTGATTCTTTCCATTTTCGTTCGAAATGTGTCCAAAACTATCTCCGTCTCAAGGTCAAACATTCTATTCACAGCATGCATAATCTCAAGCATCTCCTCTGGTTTTTGGCAGTCACTCCTCCCATCGCATCTTAGGTGCTGCATTGGACCATGAAGAAACTTCTTCATCATGCCCATGCTAAGATCATAAATAGCTTTCTTCTGTTTGTCTGTAATATCACCCATCTTCGAGAGACACTTGTCCAGTTCAGAAGCCCTAATCCTTTCAAGATAAGCCCGTAGCTTTTTAATGGTGGGAACGGCTTCAAGGGAATCCTTCCAAGCTTCAAAGTGCTGCAATTCCTCGGAAATAATTATTTGTGCTTCCATAGCCTTCCGGAGCCGATCCTCCTTATTAGCTGCCACAATATCCTTGAGATCGTCGACATTGTAAACTTCTGCTGTCTCAAGATCCGAGACACATGGCCCTACATTCCTGGGAACTGAAATATCAATGAAAAGCCGCCTTCCCATTTCTGTGTCCACAGGGAGTGTCTGTGCATGCTCTTTCAAGAACAGTGGAGTGTCTGATGCAGTGCTTGTGAAAATTACATCTGCTTCAGCAGCACAAGCCATCATTTCTGAAAGGGGCTTATAGATGATTTGAATATCCTTAAGTTCTTCACGGATTAAAGCAACTTTCTCCTCAGTTCTGTTCACAACCACCATTTCTTTGCACCCTTTAGCGGCCAAGTGTTTGATCACAAGCTTCCCCATTTTGCCAGCTCCAATTACTAATACCCTAGTAGTAGCATATGAGGACTCTGGAAGCTTCATTAATGCAAGCTCTACAGCAGCTGAACTAACAGAAACTGACCCAGAGGAAATGTTGGTTTCAGTTCTAACCCGTTTCCCGGTAATGATTGCATGCTCAAACAACCCACCAATTTTCTTACTGAAGCCATCAACTCCTTGTCCAAGTTTTTTAACTTGCTTCACCTGAGCAAGGATTTGACCTTCTCCTAGAACAATGGAGTTGAGTCCAGAAGCTACCTCAAATAGGTGTCTTGTGGCATCTTTATTATACAACATAAATCGGTGTTGGCATAGCTCTGAAACGGAAACCCCGCTAATCTGTCAAAAGAAAAATCGTTAATTATGGACCGTGGTCGACATTGCTTTTACCACTATGTCTGAATATGAACAATTTAATTTGATATTTCCCTAAAGATGCATCCTTATTCAATAGAGGTTTTGACCAAATATGTGTAGAGCAACATTCCCGGTTGATGCATGTAGAAATATATCAAATATATTATCAATGAATTTTGAAAAGTCTATATACAGTAAGAAATGGTATGAAGAGTCTAATATTAGAAGGACAGGTGGATTTGAGCAGGTTGAGCTAAGTCAATTCAAAAGCACACTCCAAACAGACGCCACGCCGAGTCAATTCAAAAGCACGCTCCAAACAGACGCCACACCAACATGCAATTTAAAGGTATTTCATCTCTCTTTGATGCTCTATTTGAGAATTCTTAAGAAACACAAAAACAGGCAAACAAGTACCTTAGACATCCATTCAGTAACTTCTTTGACTCCACGATGTTGAGAAAGAGCCACAACATATACTTCCATTCTGTTACAAGTACTGAGAACAGCAGCTTCTTCTATATGATTTAAAGCACAGAGCTCCCTAATGGCTTGAGGCCACTGGGCTTCTTGGATGGCCAGCTTCTCACGCACATCAACTGGTGCTGTGTGCACATTGAGTCCAACGACAATGATGCTGCTCTTTTCCTTTGTATACCCTGATAAAAAAAAAATAGTATTTCAGCAATTAGCATTGATGAACAATTCCAGGAAGGTTTGGCAAGGAGTTGTATAAGAACAATAAGAAAAACAAAATTGACACAAAACTGGTCGATTTCGAAGTGACAAACATGATATAATAAATTCACACCCCTACGTGAAATACTCGTAAATGAAAATACAAGCAGGAAAAACCTGAAACTAAGGCTACAGTTAAAGAAGAATAAAGATTTAGTTAAGACCATTAATGCAGAACAATAAATAGGTGTCAGTACAACCAGGAAGGCTGGTGTAATTCAGCGCTTGGGTGTCACAGGCCTCTGCTTCTTCAATTTTATTTTTATTTTTTCTTGCTAGTTAATGGCATCACGGACATCCAAAACCCACACAAGCAAATTATGATTGATCTAAATACTCACAGAATTAACTAATCCTTCGAAGTAAAATAAATTCTTGAACCCATAAATATGGCTGCGAAACATCTTCCATTATATATATATATATTCACTAAAACACTCTCGAGTCATCAAAATCAGTTTGAAAATCCTTCCACTTGATAATTGTTACCGAACAATATTCACATCACCACCAGGATCACTGTCTCTTTCTTATCTAGTAAAGCTAAATTCCACTAACTTTACAAGGTTTTCAATCCCATGCTTCTAAATAAAACATTTTTTTTATATCGTAAATATAAAATAATTTGAGCGAGCTAAAAACACAGCCTTTCTGCACCGCATAATAAAACGAAGCACACACATTATCCAATTTCAAATAATCGAAATAAAAAAGAGCAAACTCACTGTCGATTGCAGAAGCCTTGAGTTGCGCAAGCGCCATAACACTCGATCTCTTCAATTCTTCCTTATCGATTGAATTCAAATTCTGACTCCCACTTTCACATCTAACACGAAGGCTTTGATTTAAAGCCGACGCCCTTCTATTGTTCAGGGGTTTGTAGAAGGTTTGCAATTGAGGACAAGACACAGCCAATGGACGAATGTTAGGATTTGATGGTGTAGAGGTAGCAATAGAAGTGGCGAAACCGAATGCCGCCGCCATCGGCGAAGAAAAGATGAAGGCGACGACAAGAGAGTTAGTGAAACTTGATCCCCCAGTGATATGAGGATAATTTGGAGGTGGATCGGAGAGGTGAGGAAGAAAGTGATATAATTTTGAAGATGTCCTGTTGGGTTAGAGAGGGGAGGTTTGGTGAAGGAAGAAAAAAAACTAACAATAATTTGACAAGGGAACTGCGTTGCGGTGGTCTTTTTTTGGGTTGTGTATATATATATTGACCTGTAACAACTACTCCCCTGATTTTATGACCTTTTCCATCAAAGAAAAGGAGGAAGGGAAGAGGTCGGTTTTAGGCAGGAGGAAAACGGGATTGGGATCGGAAAAGGAATATTTACGCGTTTTGTCCACACGCCCACCATGGACTGCGCTAGGAGTTAGGAAAGGTCAGAAGTTTGATTCTTTTTATAACTAACCATGATTTTGTTCTAATCTGTCACCCTCCATTGTTTGTCAACTATAGTGGCCAGGAAGGGCCAGTAGCTGATTGGTGTAATTGCGAGCTTACTTTTTATCCAGCGGTCATTTATAACGTGGAGATTTTGAATTTTCCCCAAAACCATATTTGTTATAACATAGGCCTGATTTACTGAGTTGACTTGGAATGTAGTTTGGTGGGTTTGTTTTTATATTTTATTAAAAATATATTTTCTATTTTAAATTATTTTTTTATTTTTTATATATTGATATAAAAAATAATTATATATATATTATTTTAAAATATTTTTAAGTAAAAAATACTTTAAAAAATATCTACAAGCACACTCTTAAATATATAAATTATTTTAAAAAAAAAATTTATCTAGTTCAAGTGTAAAAAAATAAATTAGATTTATTTTTATATGATTCGATAAACTTGAGAGATTAATTTATAATAAGATTCAATTTAATTTTTTAAATAATTTTTTTTATTAACTCAATTTAACTTATTAGATATATAAGGTAATTCTTATTGACCCAAAACTAGTTTAATAATTATAACCACGAATTATAACTAGTTGAATAGCTACATCTTTATTTGTTATTGTAGCTGTCTCCTACGTTATTCAGGGTCGTGGAGCAGAGGATAATCCACCAACCTTTCGAGTTATTGCTATAGATAGATGTTTTTTATGGTTTAATTATTTGTGTTGTATGTGCAATACCTATTCGATCATTGTTATTTTTATATATTTTATTATTATTAATGTTTTGTGTTCATACATGATTATTCAAATTTATTTGTCCTCTTCAATTTCTTTTTAAAAAATAAAATAAAATAAATGGTTAATGATTAGCTGTGTGGATGACCAATAACCGGTGGTTATAGTCATGGCTAGTGATTTTTGTTTGAGTTATAACTATGATTATATAAAACCGTAATCATGATTAACGGTTGTCATTTCTAGGTGACGAATGATTTATTTTACAGCTTAGTTTTTTTATGGGGTTCAAATACTAAAAAGACCGTAACAAAATTATATTTGATCATCAGTGAAATCAAAAAACATTGATTGATCGTCACCTATCTTAATTTTGGAAGGGTCCGGTCTGATTTGAGACCGGCGAGGTTTATTTTTTTAAAAAAAAATGTATAGTATTTTAATATGATCATTATAATAGAAATTATCTCATGTGATGGGACGCTAATTTATTTTTTTTACTTATGTGGGTGTTCGGCCAGTTTGCGCGCACCACGATTAATCCCCACGCCTCACTGAATACCCTGCAAACCCAGTAGATATGTAAGGCACCGCGGGGGTGACAGGCGTGCACGCTAGGACTCGAATCCGGGTGCAGTGAAAAATGACAAGCCCCTTCCACCACTAGACCAAGACACTTGATGCGGGATGCTAATTTTTCAACATATCTAGTGGTGCATATAGAGACCCCAGAAAAAAAACACTATCATTTAACTACTAGATCGGAGGTGAGGAAGCTAGCTACATGCAAGGCACTGTAAATAGAGATGGAAATGGGTACTTCGTCTGATTATGTAATATTCAAAAAATATTTACCGAGTCTCGAGTATATAATATGTATCTATTATATATTATATACAATCCACTGTCTATCAATAAAATAATTAATATATAAATGTGTGTGTTTTATGTCAATATTAATATATATATATATTATTGTATTAAAAAATATAAATATTTTACAGATATATACTATACAATTTAGCTTCAAGATAGATTTCGAATTAGGTTTAATAATATGTTTACTTATTATCCATTAAATTTAGAAAATATATACTCAATTGGTTTGATATCCATCAAATTTATATTAAATTATCATTTCTAACTAGAATCTCATTCTCACCCCATCATTTCTGTAGGAATCTTGGTTTTTTCGTGCAGATATTATTTTAACAGTTTTTTGTTTTTCCATTGAGAAAATGTTTTAAAAGATTTTGTATTTTTAAAAATTAATTATTTTTTTATGATTTTGAATTTTTTTGAAGTGTTAATATTAATAATAATTTTTTTTATATTTAAAAAAATATTTTGAAAACCGGTTATTGTTATTATAAACTCAAACGCAAGAATTACACGTAGAACACACTATCTCTCTCGTCATTACACCTAGTACAAATCCCCAGCTGCAAGGCATGATGCAGCTAGGAAGATTCTTGATGACATGTCAGCTCGAAAATTTGCTCAATCCGTGAAAGAATTTTTTTTAATATTAAAATGATATTGTTTTGAATTTTTATTTATTTAAATATGATATTATTTAAAAATATATAAAAAGGTTAAAGCTTGAGTTGATTTATTAGACTCCTAATTTGACACGCAGCCTGACCTTGAGCTATGATAATCTCCAGGTCACATCCCACAGCCATGGGCAAAACTAAATGGTTTTTACCCGCATGAAGTCACTGTAAAATCTCATTTTTTATTTAATTTTGTGGTTAGTAGAATAAATATTCAAAATAATTTCAATGATTTAAACTCTAGAATGAAAAATGCAATTTTCCTTTTTATTTTATGCATTGAAATGATAATTAGCTAACAATCTATTTTCGTTAAACATTTATTTTATTTTTACCACACACATTATTTTTTATATAAAACTTACTATCATGATTTGTAGAGTAAAATCAAAACAGGAAACAAAATCAATATCCATATTATTTTTTATGCAACTGTGAAGAAAATAAAACAATAACTAATTGGAGAAGATAATATAAAATAATTTTAATAAAAATATATATTTTCTAATCTCAAATATTCATTTGTATTTTTTTTTTGGGAAACTATACATATAAATTTCAGATATAACCATTAAAAAAAATAAAATTATTACCATGAAAATATTTAATCTTCTTTTAAAATATAGAATGATTGAATGATTCTTGAAATATTATTATAATTTTTTATTTTAAAAAAAAGTCATTTTAAAATATTAATAAAAAAAGAAAGAAAGAGGAGGGCATAGACCGGAACTGCAAGGTCCACACGCCTTGTCCATGAAAAAGCCCAGGCGCAGCCGGCATTACAAAGTTCAAGTGGATGACACATTATCGGTTTGAGTTTTTTTAAATAAACGGGCAACTCAGCAACCACTTGAGCAGGTGATGTGTAGTCTGCTACAGCTAATTTGGGGTGTCTCCGGTGCCCGGATAAAAAAAAAAAACTGTGGTTTTGGACCTAACAAATTTTAAAATTATTTATTTTCATTTAAAAACCCCTGTAACCTTCTATAAATCTATTTATAATCTAAAATATGTTTTATTAATTTAAAAATTCAAAATCAAGTAAAATACAAGAAAATATTCTAAGTTTAATTTTCCTGACAAGATTAAACATTCTAACCGCTTTCATAAAATACTTCTTTCAGGATGAATTAACTGTTACAATGATTGATTTTTTTATTACTCGAGTATAGTTGATTTAGATACCGTTTGCTTATAAAATTACACCTGCATTTAAAGCAAGATACAAGAATAATTTGTCTGGCAATGTCCGTTTACTTTGCATTTGGAACCTGTGCAAATTTTATTTAAACCACAGTTTTGTGGAAGCAACTTTAAGCTGCTTTTTAATTTGCGGTATTCAGTGAAGAGAACGGATATAATTTAAAGTTAAATGCACTGAATAAGAATGGTCTTGTTAAAAAAACTTAATTTTTATTTTTATTTGTGTTTTATTTAAAAAGTTAAAAAAATCATTTAATGATATAACATTTGTAAAATTTAAACGTAATTTTAATTTTGTTTTTTTATTATATTTTACTTGATATTTTGCGTGTTTAAAAAATAAAAAAAATACAATCCTTATCTGATATATTTTATACGTTATAAAATTATAAATTATTTAATTAAACAGTAAAAAAATATTTAATATCAATATTATTTATTTTACAATACAATAACAGTAATTAAATCTATAGTATTTAAATTAAAAACCATTAATATATATAATTTTTTAACCAAACATGCTAAACAATTTTTTCTTCAGCTACAGTTTTAATTAGGCATATATAAGTATCAAATTAAACTTAACAAAAAATACTTTTTATAAAATATTTTTTTAAATTACAACTACCACAGGATTAAATAAGTAAAAAAACAGAAAACTTCAAGGACCTAAACAGGGTTTTTCACACCTAACATCTGCTTCCTGCACTGAATGGTACAACGGACGTTGTAAAAAAATGTTATTTTTTAAAAATAATTTTTTGTTTATAAGAATATTAATAATATTTTTTAAAAATATTTATTTTTGATATTAACATATTAAAATAATAAAAAACACATACAAAATTAAATTTTTTTAAATATAATTAAACTACAATACCAGCTAAAAAATCAGGAAACATGATTAATTAGAAATACCATGACGGAAATCTCGTGCTTGTTATACTATCAGAGTAAATTCTAAAGCTTCTAAGCTACGATAGGAAGTTCGTGTTTACAGATTCTCAGGAAAGGGAATTTCTGCGCGAACTGATTTGCTAACTGGAGACTTTCTTTTGAATTTGAAGTTTAATGGCTTGATTCCCTACTCGCAAGAATCACTCTACTTTTGAATTCGGATGCCAGCGAGGCAGCTATTCTCCTACCCCAATGGTTTCACTCTTCTTATATATCATGGTAGGTTTGTTTTTCTATTTTTAAAGTTTTTTTTGAAAAAATTGATTTTTTTATTTTCAATTATTTTTTTTAGTTTTTATAAATTATATTTAATGTATAAGTGTTAAAAAATAATTTTTTAAAAAATTAAAAAAATATTATTTTTATAAATTTTATAATAAAAAATATTTTAAAAATCAAATATTACCACAAATCCAAACATTACATTACTCACATCTGGGCTGTAGTTGGGATGATTATAATTACATATTATAATTTTTAATATTTATATTTTATTTATTATTTATCAAATAATAAATTTAAATATGTATAAATTACACCTTGAGTTACATATATCTATATAAATATTTATTGTTATTTATTATTTAATAAAAAAATATAACAATTAATACATACACACACTCATATATACATATACCACATACATACATCCAAAGTGTGAGTGCGTGTGTGTTTGTGTCTGCCATGTCAATCTAGATACGAGGAAAGGGGTATTGGAAGGAACTATGAGCCCATTGACCCTAGCAGAAAGCTACTGATAATCCAAAGGAAAGGCCGATAACCCGTTCAGGCCCGACGGCCCAGTACCCCTCACTCTTTCCCCCTTTCCGTGGAAAAGATCACCGAACACGGGAGCTGGTCAACGCTGAACAAAATGTTCGGCAACGTGGTTGAAGTTATATCTTTAAAAAATTTAATTTAATTTTATATTATTGTAATATATTTTTAATTAAAAAACACTTCAAAAGCGCCCGTCAACACACCCTCGAATTCTGAACCAAGAAAAGCATTAATAAAACCAATATCCAAAGAAAGCCTCGTCACTCTGTGACCGAGTCTCTCAAATGGGCTTTAACATCCTGAAACCTCCCCAGTTCTCCTCCACCAAAACAATTCTCTCCTCCACACCCACCAGACACGCTTTCTCCAAGCTTCTCTCTCCACTTTCCTCTATATCCACCCCCTTCACCAAAACCCATTTCAAGTTTTTATCTCCAAAACCAACTGCCCACTCCATTTCAGCTACTACTGCTTCTACTGGGTCCATCTATCAAACCAAGCGTCATTTTCGTGGAGGCGGGGTCATAGCCATGGCTGCTCCTGGGTCCGTCCAGAAGTCCGAGGAGGAATGGCGTGCTGTTTTGTCTCCAGAGCAGTTTCGTATTTTGAGACAAAAAGGCACAGAGTAAGATTCTTATATAGGATTAAATTTTGATTTTTTTTTCTTTGTCATGTTGTTTTGTGGCTTGATGCTCTGGTTGACTTTTTGAGGAATTCTTGGTTTGTTTTTTTCTGCGTCTGGTTTTTACATTTTTTTGGTAGCTTAACCTTAACATCAAGACTCTTATCTGCAACAAAATTTTGATTCATTTTCGTTGATGTTTTGTGGCTTGGTATTCTGGTGATGAATTCTTGGTTTGTTTTTTCATTTTGTTGTTTTATCCTGCTTCTGGGCTTGGTTAACTTCTTAACAATCAAAATTCAAGTAGTTCTTCTGAATTCTGTTCTTTGCTCAAGCGATTCAATTGAACTCTGTTGGATGGGACATGCTCGAAATAATCTCTTTTAGTGTCCCTTTGAATGTTATCCCTATTGAAATGCATGTAAAATCCAGCGTGCATGAAAAATTTCTAAGAATATGATTGCAAGAGGAGCATTTGGTTTTTACATTATTTTGTGGCTTAATGGTTTATTGAACGTGTTCGAGTTTTGTTTTGCTGATTCATGGCCCATGCTTTTCAGTTTTAAGAAGTTAAAATGATGCTTTCTACTTCCGGGGCTGATTGGCATTAATGTACCACGGGACTCAGGAGTTTGCAGGGAAAATAATTGTGATAAAAATAGGAAAAGCAGACATGCGTGTTTGTTTAGCATGTAAGAGATCGAGAACGTGCTAGATCTTAAGAAGTTCACCAAAAGAGTTTCATCTCAAAAGCTAAGCTAGTTTAGATTTCCTTTACGAGTTCACAACAACAGAATCCAGGAGGAATAGAAGCATAACCCACCTGTTAGGACTTGGTGACCTGGCCAGGTTTCATTTTGAACTAGTTTGGAGGTTTACCTGATCCGGGTTAACCCTATCAAATATGGCCGACTTGGATGAGATCTGACTAAGTCAACTTTTTGTCCAAAGCGACATCATTTAATTTTTTTTTTCCCCAAAACAATGTTGTTTCATTATAAAAAACCAAAATGATATGGCTTTGAGGTTGACTTGGCAAACCTGCAACCCAGGCCAGGTCTAATAACTTAGGATTGGTTAGAGGAATTGTTTTTGCAGATCTTTCTTTAGACAATAAGGTACATTGTATAGTAGCAAATAGAACATTGAGCCAGGGTGTAGCTATGTTCTGTTCTGTGATTTGCCAAAGCTGACGATCCAAGCTGGGTTGAGAGTGAAAAAGGTTGATTGATTTATGCCTTGGCAACTAGTATGTAGCTTTTATGGTTGTCTATCAGCTGGACGTGTGGCTTTTTAGCGTGTTCATGTCAGGATGATCATAGATTTGGTGAAGTAGCAGTACTTAAAATTTTACACTCTGATGTTACTAACTTGGCTGAATGTCCTGCTGATTGCCTCGACTGCCAGAGGCAAGAGGGAAGGGAGTGAGATAGCAACATGAAAGGGATGAGAAGCAGAAGACGGGTGGTAGTCAGGATAATATTGAAAGTCTAGAACTGGGAATTTTATTGCTGGATGGCATTGAATTGGCTGTTAGGAAGATCTCAGATTTTCCTTTCTTCCGCCTCGGTTCTTCAAAAATTAAATGAAGGACTAGAGATATGCATTAGAATCTCTGCCTAAGTGCCTATTCTACAACAGCAACAACCAAGCCTTAATTCCAAAATAGTTGGGTTCTGCTATACGAATCCTTTTGTGCCATCTACCTCAATCACGTACAATCTGCCTGGTCTATCTGTTTGAAGTTTCTATTACTTGATGAAGTGCATAATGGTCAAGTGGTCTTGAATGAATCCTGCGGATGTTTCTCAAGAAAGCTAGCAAGGTTTTATGCTTTATTGCAGGTATCCTGGCACGGGGGAATATGACAAATTTTTTGAAGAGGGTATCTACAGTTGTACAGGATGTGGAACACCCCTGTACAGGTCAACAACCAAATTTAATTCCGGTTGCGGTTGGCCAGCTTTCTACGAGGGTCTTCCTCGAGCTATTAATCGCAATGTGAGCTCTTTTGCTCTGCTAGTTTCCCCTTCGCTTACCATTTTATAGCAATTTAAGTCATGAAATATTAACAAGCTTGACAATTGTTATCAGCCGGATCCAGATGGTATGAGGATTGAAATTACATGTGCAGCTTGTGGTGGACATCTGGGACACGTGTTTAAAGGCGAAGGGTTTCGAACTCCCACCGACGAACGCCATTGTGTCAATAGTATATCACTTAAGTTTGAACCTGCAAATTCTTCCCAGTGAAAACTAATGGTGTGGTTATTTCATGGTTCAGTACCATTGGTTCTGTATAAAACATTGCGATAATGTCGTGTTTAGCCAAATAAAAAATGACTATTACTGTTGGTTATAATTACCCCTGTTACGTGCTTATGAGCTTTTTGGAGTATAAAGAGAATGCTGTTGTTTTGCCATCGTGCTGCTTCTGTTCTGGAGATGAGAGATCTTCTTCCTGCGTGGAAGATGAATAGGGGGCTGGGAAGATAAACTATAAATTAACGGTAAAAGTTGTATATTTTGCAGTTAAAAAACTCACACATCCATTTCCAGTAATTTGGTTAGGTCACTTTTAAACCATACCACTGTCTCCACACTAAAAAAAATGTTATCAATTAAGCAATTTTTTGTTTAAACAAGGGTGTAACTCGCTTGTTATAAGCATGCTGGGCCGTGCTCTGTGAATTTGCGTGACAAAAAATTGCCGTTGAATGACCGCAGGGATGGTAATTTTGTCTCTTGTTTAATAATTTAAAGTTAAAAACAAAGCAATCAGCCTATAATCCCTCTCGCAATAATTTTTTTTAAGAAAATCGGAAATTCTTTCTAATTTTGGCAATAAATAAATAAAGTAAAAATAAGTTTCCGGCGCAGATAATCATAGTCAGCGTTAGCAATCTGCCAATCCGCCACATGGACAAAAAACTTAATTTTCAGTTTTAAAAAATCCACTTGACAAGATGACAAACCAGAAGTTCTTCTTGGCCACTCGACTTTACGTTCCATTTCCCCTTACCACAAACAAATTTCACTCTCCAAATTCTCTCCTTTTCATTTCTCCAAGTTCCAAAATCAGTGGGATTTGATTAATAAACGTGTGGCCACTTATGGCCTCTCCTTTTAGCCCCTGCCTGTAATTATAAACACAAACACAAGATTACTAGGTGACTGGAACTAACAAACAAATGCATTTCAGTTCTTTAGATAGCTGATCTTCTCCAGCGCTTGTGTTCTTAATTAACCCGTTATTCTTTTTACTAATATGCTGGAGTCAATCACTTGTTGTCACAGTCCCAAGGTAACAATCTTTTCAATCCTCCCCCCCTCCTTTTTAAGCAGTTTCCCATCTTTCTGATTCCTGTTCTTTATTAAGATTGTTACGTTTAGTAATTGTTATGATTGAGAACTTTGCTACTTCATTTTCTACACTAGTACTCCATCGGCTTGCTCATTTCTATCTTTTTATCCATGTTTTGCACAATCGGGTTAGTGCCTATTCGTTTCAAGTGTATTGTTATTAATTTGGTTTTACCCTCTTAATAATTTCTGATTTTAGTCCACATTTTGAGTTACATTTTGTTTACACCACTAAGTTGTGAGAGCCACTTTTTGGTTGCGGTGGGAACTACACATTCTAAGTTGGTTCTATGTTAGAAGTTTTTAAACTGGTTACAGTATAGTATATATTGTGCATTTATTCAATATTTTGTAGTATTTGAAGTAAGATAGTCGTTCTGATTGTAATCCGTTTCATTTGTTTGCTGATTTGCAGGGGCACAATATTAGAAACAAATCAAGCCCAATCAGAGCATGCTCTCGTCATATATCACATTTTCATGTACATTCTTTTAATGCTAGATTTTTCACAAAGCGGCCAACGCGCATGCCATCATGTGGCTTAAATTACTGGACTAGTCAATTCTCGCTTGTTTCGGGAAATATATTTGAAGGCAAATCTTTGTTAACTTCCAGATTGTGTGGTTCAAGAGGAATGTACATGTCCAGACATAGATTGGGCCGTTGGGAAAGATCTCGACTATGTGCAGCTGTTGATGTTGGTAGTGCCATAGACGTTATCAATGATTTAGGATTGGATACTTTGACATTCTTAGGTGTGACTGTCGTGGTTGTTCCTGTGTTGAAGACAGTTAGAGCTAGTCCTGTAAGATTTAATATTAGCTACAGTTCTTATTACTTTCTTTTCCTTTTGATGTTCCGTTCAACTATTATTGATTCTAAATGCTTTGGATGTATATAAAAAGGGCGATGGAACCTGTATTGTCCATAAGATTAATGCTTGTGTTACTTGGAAATGTTGATGGTTGCCTAACGTGTAGAAGCATGCATGTGGATAATAATGCAGCATGCTTGAATGTATTTTTTTTTCTTCTGCTTGAATCCTGCATGATAATGGGGGTTGCTGGCTGTTTCAGATACTCGGTTTCTTCTTTGCTGGGATTGTACTCAATCAGTTTGGATTCATTCGAAATCTTACAGATGTTAAAGTACTGTCTGAATGGGGGATACTTTTCTTGGTAAGATCCGTCATTTACTTGGCTTAATGTACTATGTTGCTGCTATTTTTCTCCTTCATATGCGCTGCTATCTGGAGCTTTTAATCATGGTGCTCTATTATTTGCTCTACTATACATGTGGATTGTAATGGGGGCTGGGGGGATTAACAATGAAGTTAGGCACAGTTACTATCAATCACCGAAACTGGCATTGTATATTTGCCAAAACCTCATATACTCTATGGGCTTTCTGGTCTTTTTAGGGGATTTTAGATGACTTCAATAATTAAAAATAGCTTATTCCTTTTTAGCTTTTTGAAGGAAGAAACAAATGCATACATATATTGTTTAGTTCTCATTGTAAATGCTAATCATCGTTGTTCAGACAAGAGCTCATTATTAAGCATCTTCTATGTTAATTTTATGCATTATTATACACTGTATAGATGATACTTGCTCCATTTGGAATACATGTTCCTTTTTTCAGCTGTTTGAGATGGGTTTAGAGCTTTCACTTGCACGTCTAAAGGCACTTGCAAAATACGCCTTTGGCATGGGATTGACACAGGTATAACATTCAAATCTGTAAGCCAAATTATTCCTTGCACAATTATGGAAAGTAAATTTGATAGCTAGATTAACTAATATATTAAGTAGATATACATGATTTTAACTTGTTGGAAAATTGTATTTGACAAGATTTCTAAGAACTTTTCAATATGCAATGCTTTATGTTTTTTTTTTTCCATATTATTATGTGTTTCTTTATTCAATCATCTGAAGTTTATGTTTTCAATGTTCCGGAGGCAAATACACAAGTAAAGGTTTCAGTTAGAACCAGGATAATTGTGGAAAAAAGGGGTGGTACATTTACATGACGCTTAGACTATGTGTGAAAATGGAACTACGTCCTTTCCACTTCTGGCAAAAATGCATTGCAAGGCTCTGAGCTTCTGGGTGGGTCAAAAGACACTGGGTTTCTCAGTTGGGGCTCTGGAGTCTTATTTAGCCAGGATAAAACTTGAACTGTCCTGAATTTGAAAATAGATATCAGGCTCAAACCACTTTCTGAATATGTTGTTATATGCTTTAACATTACAATTAGAAATTTCCCTTTAGAATACTGTATCATTCATCTTAATGTATGATTTCTTTTTGGCGGTGTTTGCTCTTTCTTTGAAGATTAAGTTTATAAATTTCATGAAAAATGAATTAGTGTGTCCACATAAAATCTGAAGAAACGAGAGGAATGCTTAATTGTGCCAGACAGTTGTCTCCTGAATTTCTTGTCTAGGTGTCAAATAACCCTTGACTTAGCTCCTCTAGAATTAATCTCAGCAATATTTTCTTTATGGCATTTTACAAGTTTAGTTTAATTGCTTTTTTTCCAACTATTGTTTAGTTTGCATTGCGCTCTATAACTATATACACTTTTGAGGAATGAGAATATGACAATTACATTATAACTGCTGGGTGAACCTTTGAATTTATTTCCTTGAAGGTTGTGTTATCAACTCTTGCATTCACAGCATTTGAACTCCCACCAAATGGTGCTATTGGAACGAAAATTTTGGAGTTCCTTTTTCATTCCAGACCTGATTTGGTGAGTGCTCTTATCTACATATTCTCAATCCACTTGCATATGATTACCAAGCAATTCTTTAAGCAAGCCCAAAGCTAAAATCTAGCAGTTCTTTGGTTTGGTGTGTTTCCTCTGTTGTTGTTTATTGAAGCCTTGTGACTGAAGTTATCTTGCATGTGTTCTCTAAGAAAAAAAGGATAATTTTTGCTTTTTTTGGTATTGGTTTGGATGAATTCCAGGTGAACATCAGAAGCATTGATGAGGCTGTTGTTATTGGTGCTGCTCTCTCTCTTTCTTCTTCAGCTTTTGTTCTGCAGGTACTCAGGCTGTAAAATCTAACAATGAGTCGCAGATCATCTGTATATTCATTTCTATTTTTAATAGTGGAATTTAGGATAACTTTAAATCCTGAAATTATTCATATCCAATCCAAAATGATGGGTCTACTTATGTTCTATATTTCGGGCTGTTATAAGGTTTGCAGCATGAAGGCTTTTCATTGAAAGGGTTCTGGTTTTGAAAAATTATTAACAACATGGATTAACGAATTTTGGAATGATCACACTACAGAACAAGTGATAGCAAATTAACGAAGAAAAAGAAGAGAAGGAAATGGGAATGTTTGCAAGTCTTTGCAGGACATTATAGATGATTCAAAGATTGCAAGCAAGAGCTATTGGATGGCTCTTGATAGGTTCAAAAAGTGATTAGGGTTTGAGAATAGAAAGTATGAGAGGAGTTATTTGATTATTTGATTGTCATGGTTTTCCTGAACTCGCAAATCAGACTGGAAAAGTGAATAAAATTTAAGAAGCTTAGAAGAAGAATGGGAGAAGAATGCTTAAGAAAAAAAGAGTGAAGAGAGATAGAGGAGAAGGGAATTCCTCATCTCGCAAAGCTTTCAAAACAGGAGTTTGTTACTTGGTCACCTGGGTTCCTATAGAACCTGTAACTGGTTATATGGATGGAGATAGGAGCGTTTAAGTCTGATGGTGAATAAGATTAGCAGGACCATTCAGTAATAAGTATATTGGTTCTATGGATTCCACATCTCCCTGATATGTTCTTTGAAGTAAAGTATCCCATGGTTTCTTTGAATTATGTCTGGGTCCTCAAAAGCCCTTTTCTAAGAAAAGTTCTGAAGAAAAATCAAAATAGAAGATTTCCACTTGATTTGGTTGTTTTTCAATCATATCAACATACATAATATTTATATTACATAAGATATATTGGATCTCATCCTTGAGCTTATCAGATGTATAAATAGCTTCTTGCAGAAAAGGGTGAGCTTCCTACAAGATTTGGCTCTGCAACTTTGGGAATACTTCTTTTACAGGTACTTTAATTACTCACACCAGGTCTTGTCTACATGTATACTTAAGATTTCTGTTATGTTTTGAATTGATTATGTACTTTTGTCTTGCCAAGATTTTCATGCAAGTAGAGACTTAAATTTTGATATTAAAATGATGTTGGAAATTGGAACCTCATTACTCTCTATTTACAGGACATAGCAGTTGTTCCTCTCTTGGTCATACTTCCTGTGCTAGAGAGCCAGGTATGTCTAGACTTGCATTTTTCTGTCCTGAAGAACTCTAAATAAATTTCATTTTTTTGTTACTAGTAATAATAATTAAGGCTGCGTAAATTAATTTAATGGTATGCTTGTAATCCTGCTTTGAAGATACCTGCTCCAAACTCAAAAAGTTTCTGTTCCGCTAGCTTTATTTGTTTGGACAGGATAACACAAAGCAGATTAGCCAAAGACCAAGACTGTCTAGAACAAAGAGTTCAGTGAAAATAATACCTTTTAACTTCTGGTGATCTGGTTGAGATCTGCTAATAATTAATTTAACTTTTCATTTAGGGGACAATTGCTCAGAATCTTTATGTTTCCAGAAAAACATCTTGATTTCAATTTTCCTTTCCCATTTATGTTTAATCAGTGATAATTCCTGAGATATACTCCGGATGCTTCAAGTTATTCATTGACCTTGTGTTCCTTCATCTGTGATATATATATATATTTTGCAGAATCTGGTGGAGGAAAGTATTTGGCCAATGCTTGCCCAAGAAAGTTTAAAGGCTTTAGGTGGTCTTGGGTTGCTTTCTCTTGGGGGGAAATACCTTCTAAGACGAGTGTTTGAGGTATGTACCATACATATTTTATACATTAGATCCAGACATACATATGGATACATAAAATGTTGTTGCCGGCACTAAACTAAGTTATTCAGGTTGTGGCAGAAGCAAGGAGTTCAGAAGCATTTGTTGCTCTCTGCCTGCTAACAGTTGCTGGGACTTCTCTTCTAACTCAGAAATTGGGCTTCAGCGACACGGTTTAAACCTTTCTTATTGGTGATAGAAAATGGTTGATATTGAGTTTTTGAGCCCATGCAGTTTGATTGAATTTGATTTGATCATGCAGCTGGGAGCATTTTTAGCGGGGGCATTGCTGGCAGAAACAAATTTCCGAACACAGATTGAAGCTGACATAAGGCCATTTAGAGGCTTACTTCTAGGGTTATTTTTTGTGACTACAGGGACTTCAATTGACACGCAGGTTCAATTTTTTCTCACCTATTAATTCATAAGCAGTTCTGTTATGCTGGATGTTTGAAGCATTGAATACAGACAACTGTATGACATGCTTTTCTTCTTATGGGCATGATATCTTAATTCACCGTTAGTGCCAGAACATTCTGTTCACTGATTGTTTCTTTCATTTCCTCTCAGACAAGTTGATTTATCTTCTTGTGCAGCTCCTTCTTCGAGAATGGCCAAATATACTCTCTCTCTTGGCAGGTTTAATCGCCATCAAGACAATGATTATAACAGCAATAGGTCCTCGTGTTGGACTCACCTTGCAAGAAAGTGTAAGGATTGGATTGCTTCTATCTCAAGGAGGTGAATTTGCATTTGTTGTATTCTCTCTAGCTAACAGGTCAGTCAATATTTTATCAATCTGCTACCATGCTATGATAGCATTCAGTATTACTTTCTTCTTTAAAATTTGTATCTTCTTGTAAGCAGTCTGGGAGTGCTTCCACTTGAGCTTAACAAGCTGCTCATAATTGTCGTTGTGTTGTCAATGGCACTAACCCCATTGCTTAATGAAGTTGGAAGAAGAGCTGCTGAGTTCATTGAAGACAAGTTCGACACAGAAGATGTAAGTTCAGTCTATTATGAGTATATGCTAAGTTCTCATGTTTTGAATATTTGCTAGTACACATCAGATGTGAATTTACCAACTATATACTTAGATGCTTCAGAATTTTTAAAATCACCTGAACTATTTTCTTCATTTTTGACCCTCACTCTATGTAATGTTTTTAGGTTCTTCATATTGTTACGTTGTATTGATTAATTTATTGATTTTTTATTACTTCTGCTAATGTGCCTAAAGTTAAATCTGAAATATGCCAGAAAGCTGCTGAGGTGAACTTCAATGTTAGTGAACCTATTGTGATTGTTGGATTCGGACAAATGGGTCAGGTACTGTAGTTATTTAGAAGAAAAACGACAGTTTTTTTTTTTTGGTTTCAAAGAGACGTATCATTTTGATTGCGCTGAAACTGCCCGAATGTTGCCATTTTTGCACATGCAGGTATTGGCCAATTTCTTGTCCGCCCCTTTGGCTTCTGGGATAGATGGCGGCTTTGTAGGGTGGCCTTATGTAGCTTTTGATTTGAATGTTTCTGTTGTCAAGGTCAGGAATTTTTGAGTTTGATTCAAATAATTTGCTTCTACAGTCCAAAGTTAATCCTCTAAAAATTTCCAAAAACTGTTCAGTGTAACTTTGCTTCCACAAACGTGGTTATGAATTAAGTTCAATATCGATTTGAGCTTTCAAGAATTATGTTAACTAACACAATCAAGTAAATTGCTGTTGCTTACATATACCATGACCCTTACAGATTTCCAGGTACATAATTGTTGAGAACTAAAACATGAGTCTGATTACAATTAGATCTGTCTTTGAAAAAGGTACACTGCGTGGAGAACTGTTTGGTAGTATTGTTGAGGTTTCCCATTTCTAATAGTGAGAAAATGAAAGCATCTCTTAAAATGTGCTTGTAGAGAGGATAGAAACTTTCTATCTGCTAATGCCTGAACATCTGCAGATTTTTTTGGCATTAAACCTTTGCAACTTCTCAAGCCATTCTTCTCTTGCTAATAGTTTGTGATAGGTTATAATGCTCGGTCTTTTAATTTTTCACCATCATATTCACAGGCATCCAGGAAACTTGGTTTTCCAATCCTTTATGGAGATGGTTCACTTCCAGCGGTATTGCAATCTGCTAGTATCTCTTCCCCAAAGGCTTTCATGATCATGTTTACAGGGAGGAGGAGGACAACTGAGGCTGTTCAAAGGCTTCGGCTTGCATTCGCTGGGGTATTGCTCTCACTCTGAGCATGTGCATCAAGTGCAATTTATAAAAATGAATGGAGAAGAAAACAAAGGGAAAATGAATAGAGTCTAATATGAGTTATCATAATCCTACCTCTTTACTGCCATCAGAGGCTGCTAATTCTGTAAGAAGCGGATGAAGCTTTAATATTTTTTTTGGGTCCTTTTTTCCTTGTTTATAAATATGACGTCTTACTTTTGCTATTTGCATGACATTTCTCCGTGCCAAAAATATTTTCAACACATTGCCCAATTTATCCTCAATGGAGCTAGGAGGCACTAAGCGTAATTCAACTATGAGTTTAGTTAGAAGTATGTCTGACAAAAATTGACTCGAAGAAATTTTTTTATTGAAAGGAGGTGGTATAAGCAAAATAAAATTTTGACTCTTTTAACAACTTATTTAATTAAGTCAAAAGTTCTTTCTTGTCAAACATCTTTGACTTTTCTTCGAGTCAAAAGTAGAAAAACATCTTAAATCAATTTGCAAAAGTCATATCAAAGGGAACTTCAATTTATTTCTTGATTCCACTCTATTGCTTCTGTTTCATCCATATTTTCTTTTCATTTTTACCCACTTTTCTAATGATATGTTCCTTTTCTTGGTTGAATTGCTAATTTTGGTGCATACTTGGCAGATACCAATTTATGCCAGAGCTCAAGATCTCACCCATCTTTTAGAGCTAAAGAAAGCAGGGGCGACAGATGCTATATTGGAAAATGCGGAGGTCAGAATAAATCAGTTCCCTTTTGTTGGCTTTCACTTCCGAAGGGGTTTCAATAACTTTCACCAATCACCCTAACTATATGTACCATACACTGATCAGATGAGCTTACAACTTGGCTCTAAGCTTTTGAAAGACTTTGGCGTCATGTCTGATGATGTGAACTTCTTGAGCCAACTTGTTCGAGACTCCATGGAGTTACAAGCTCGAGAAGCACTCAGCAAAAATGATGCTCAAGAATTTGATATTACGAAACCATTGCAGGTAAATACATACAGGCTAGGAAACCTTACAATTTGACTTGCTGGTCACAGGAATGGCAGGGTATGAGATTTTCTGTACTATACAGTAACAGATTTTTATTAAAACTGCATTGCAATCTGTTTATTTCCCACTAGTGGCCTTTAATCTAACCAAAACATTGTGACAGCTCACTCTTTGTTTCGGTCCACATGCTTTGTCTCTCTTTCCCTGACTTCCTGTGCACCTGATCTTTCTATTTTCCGAATACTCAAAGTCAGTGCCATATTTAATGTATAAATCCCATGCTTGAATATTTCTTAGAAGTTATTCTTTAGTTATTGAGTTGCATTTCATCTTACATGCATTACTCTCGTTGGAATTGCTTTTGAGTACCATTTCCTCGATGCACTTCATGGAACCAACACCGAACTAACTCTTGATACTATAAAGGTAAGAGTTGGTGACCCAATCAGTGCCCAAGCACCTATTCCCTCAACCTCATCTGGAGCCAAATCGTTAAGTATAAATCAGACAGATGATGGTCATGTCTTGAGGTTTCAAGTGGAAGCAGATCAAGCAGCACACAACAGTGAGCTCCAAGAACCAGAGGATTTGCAGGGAAAGGGTGTTTTATACTGTGAGCTAGATGGAGAAAATGGCTTTCCAGTTAGAACTGACGATGCCATGGTGGAGAAAAACATGTTAGATCCATCAGCACCCTGCATGGCAACTACTGAGGATCCTTGAAACTGTCGGAGAGTTTTTCACCCTTAAAGAGTATTTTATTTGTTCTTGTGGGCCTCATTATAGCTCTTCTCAATTATTTTTGTTGCCGAGACTAACGTTACAGACAGAACAATCTAAACTTAGTCAAAAGGGTAGCTTGAGTGGCTGTTTTAATATAATTCTCAGACTCCATCACAAGGTTTCAATTCCTGTAAACCACACCATGTATATTGTTGACATTGATAAACTGATTACCGATGAAAAATGTACTTTGTTTAGATATATAATCATATTGATTTCTTGTATTTCTACCTCTGAAGTTTTATCGTTAATTTGGGGCCTCAATGAGACAGATTGTAATGCTCTGGGATTTTGATCAGATCTAGGATATATGGCCTCAGTATTTGAGCTATCACCATTTAGCGAAAACAATCACCAAAGAGTTCTGGATACTGTGGAACATTTTGCAAACTAGATACCCATATCTCAAGATAATTCCCTATTATATCCAAATCAAACTGAAACAATATTTTTCTGCAGTCAAGTTAGTCCTCATACAGTGGTGGCTCCAACTGCTACTGCTGCTGCTGTTGCTACTGATGCAGATCTATTCATAATAAATCAGGCTGTTGGTGGTGCTCTTGGCTGCGTGGAGGTTGTGGTTGGTGGTGAAGATGTGGGTGGCTGGGGCAAGTTGCCCAACCTGGATTCGGTATATGGTGCAGAAAGAGTTGAATGCAGTGCCTAGTTTAGGAAATTGCTCGTCTGCCTTACATTTGCATTGTTTAATAAAATGCTAAAAAGAGGAGTTGTTGGAGCACGAGAGCGTGAGAAATGTGCAATTATAAGGGTATAGTGGTGGTGGTTATTGATATCCAAATATATATATATATATATATAAGATTGAAATCGTAAAGTGTAATTTCTGATAAATTTATATGCGGAGAGTTCGGCGTCGCAGTGATTTTCCCCTTTTGTTTTATATTTCATAAATGCTGTCAAACGAAGTTGCCTTGAAAAGTAAAAATTACTTTTGACTTGAAGTTAAGAGGTCGGTTTGGTGATGGCCTCTTGAAAAAGAAAAAAAAGAAAGAGGGTTCTGATGGGACCTTCAATAAACGGCAGGGAACTTGTAGAAGGGTACATCAATTGATCAAAGACGCATGGAACTTGTAGAAGGGTACATCAATTGATCAAAGACGCAAAGTTGACTTTCTTTTCCACGCAATTTTCATCGTAACAACACTTTGTGATCCCTCAGCAAGAAATGGCGGACCAAGTTCTGTCCCCAGCCCTGCAAGTGATCTGTGACAGAATAGCTTCTCCTTTCATAGAAGTGCTTGGTGGTATTTGGGGATTCGAGGATAACCTCAAGAAAGGCTGAAGCAATCCTTGTTCATAATTTAAGTTATTCTTGAAGTTGCAGAAGAGCAACAAGTGACCCGAAAAGCTGTGAAGATTTGGTTGTCGAAGCTCAGGGATGCAGCTTATGTAACTGAGGACCTGCTAGAACATCTTACTGTGGAAGGCAAGCAGTACACTGTTCTAATTTCAATCAACGCTTAGAAGGTTAGGAAGGCACTTGAAGCTTTGGAAATGACTGCATATGAGGGACTTGGCTTGAGTTTGAGAGAGGATATTGTTATCAATAACAAATATAATACAAGAGAAATGAGCTCTTTCACCGTTGGAATGGAAGTTCATGGAAGGGAGGAAGATAGCACAGCAGTTATTATCTTGTGAAGCTACCCAGGAAGGATATCCAACAGTTATTCCAAAAACCGGTGTTGGGGGCATTGGCAATACAAATCTTGCTCGATTGGATATAATGATGAGAAGGTAACACAGCACTTCGATGTTAAAATTTGGGTGTTTGTGTCTGAAATTTTTTATGCAAAGATGATCACGAAGACAGTTACATAGTCTGCTACAAAGAAAATATGCCAAAAAGAGATGGATGCGCTCCAGTCCAAGCTGTGGGGTTTGTTGCATAGAAAGAGATACCTCATTATGCTAGATGATGCTTGGAGTGAGGATCACATTGAGTGGGGCAAGACAAGGCCGTTGTTGATAGGGGGTCTTGCTGGAAGTAAAATCATCATCACTTCTCGTAGTATAAAAGTTGCTATGATGATGGACTCCCCAATCTTCCCTTACCATTTGAAGGGTTTGGATGAAGATGATTGCTGTGCTTTGTTCAGGCAACGGGCTTTTCGGAGAGGAGAAGAAGGGCAGTATCCAAATCTTTTGCCAATAGGAAAGCAGATTGCCGGAAAATTTGGAGGGTTGCCGCTTGCTGCAAAAACTTTTGGAAGCTTGACGCGCTTCAAAAGAGAGGATAGAGAGTGGTTATTAGTGGAAAATAGTGAACTTCGTAGTTCAAATGTAAACCATGGTGGAATTTTACCTTCCCTGATGCTGAGTTATTATCATCTACCAATACACCTCAAACATTGCTTCGCTTTCTGCTTTATATTTCCAAAAGCTTACGAAATTAAGGAGAGGTTAGTTCATCCATGGATGGCAGAGGGATTTCTACAAGGGATCAAACCACCAGAAGATATTGGCAATGGGTGCTTCAAGGATTTTTTGTGGATGGGTTTCTTTCAAGATGCGGAAAAATATGATGATGGCAACATGATTTGTCACAAAATGCATGATGTCATTCATGATCTTGCACGATATGTTTCAGGGAAAGAATTTATGATAGTGGAGCATGATCTTCTACCACTTAGCCTGGTCCCAACTTGCCACTGATGTCGCGTCGGTAAAGTTGGATCATTTACAGTTCCAGAAGCATTGTATGAGGTAGAACAACAGCGGACACTCTTTAATGGTAGGGGTGGAGGGCTTGAAAGACATTCGCTGCGAGTTTCAAATACTGGCGTGCTAGATCTGAACAGCTGTGGCTCAGCAAGTCTGGATAAATCCCTATAGGTAGTTAGCTGTGTTAACTTGACCTGTTTTAATAACAGAGTTTTTCCACCAAGCGTATAGAGGCTTCGTCTTTTGCAAACCTGTATGGCTGCACTGGTCTTCCACAATTGCCTGACTTGAAACCAATGGCTGATCTTCGCCATCTTATTTTAACTGGACGTGACTGTTTACCCTTGATTCCTTTCAGTATCATAAAGTTGCATCTACTTCAGACATTGCCACAATATATTGTAGATAGGGATTACAACTTCACCCGCCACTTGGCACATTTAGATCTCTGCGGTGATTTAAGATTAGCTAATTTGTGCATGAAGAAAAAACTGAGACACTGGAAACACACTGAGGACACGCTAGTGCTCGAGGAAGGAGCGGTGTCGCAGGCCCTGCACAACAGTGTGAACAAGATGCTTATGTGGCAGCAGGAATTCTCAAAGCCTTGCAACCTCATCAAAATCTAAAAAAGCTACTTATTAAATGTTATCCTCGAACCAAATTTCCACCTAGCCTGCATTCTTTGCAAACTCTAAATATGCGTGGTTGCTGTAATCTTGAGCGCTTGCCAAATTTGTCGCGAATGGCTCATCTTAGACGTCTTATTCTAACTGGGTGTGAAGCATTAACACCAATTCCATTTAATATTGAAGAGTTGCCTCAGCTTCAAACATTGACAATGTTTACTGTAGACGGCTACTATAACGGCATCCAGCATTTGGAACATGTAAATCTTCACGGTGAGTTGAAAATTAAACACTTGCAGAATGTTTGGAATGCACATGTAGCGTCATCAGCTGATTTGAGGAAGACGGAAAACCTTGAGTTGTTGGGACTACATTGGGAAGAGAGAGATAATCGAGACGAATGTAACGACAACCTGACGTCCATTCTTGAAGCCCTGCAACCTCATCAAAATGTTAAACAACTAGATGTAGACGGTTATCCTGGAACCAGACTTCCAAATTGGATTCTATGCTTCCAAATTTGACAGTGGTTAGTTTGACTAACTGTTGAAAATGTGAACATCTTCCCGCACTTGGAATCTTACGTTACTTTAGACACTCTTTCTTTGTGGAATGGATGGCTTGAAGAGATTTGGTCCGGAGTTCTATGGTGAGGAAATTCTCAGACCATTTCCATCACTTGAAGAACTAAGCTAGAGAGGCTTTCCAAATCTGAAAGAATGGTCAACTGCAAATGATGGAGATGCATTCTCTAAATTGAGGAAAGTGGTTGTTGACGACTGTCCCATATTAATTAATATGCCACGGTTTCCGTCTCTTCAACATTTGGAGCTACGGAATTGCAACCAAGCAATGTTGTCAACTGCAAATTTCACTTCCTTATTAACCCTTGCTATAGAAAGAATCCCAGAAATTCACTCTATCTCAGGCAGTTTTCTTGCTGGAAACACGTTTCTGACATCTCTGGAGATCATCTCTTGCGCCAAACTCATTTTGATTCCATCAGCGCTGGGGAGCCTCACAGCTTTAAAATCCTTGACAATTCGATGGTGTGAAGAGCTTATGTCTCTGCTGCAAAGCTTGCAGAACCTCAATGCTTTAGAGTTATTGGAGCTTAGTGAATGCTGTAGCATGACCTCTGTACCAAACAACGAGCTTAAAGGTTTAAGTTCGCTGCGGACTTTATCCATCGAAAACTGAAATAGTTTGACTTCTGTATCTTCAAGTTTGGAGCACCTCACTTCCCTTGAGCATTTAAGCATTATGTATTGCCCGAGTCTTGGTTCTTTGCCGGAAGGTTTGCTACACCTCTTTGCCCTGCGAAGTTTGCCCATCTTAAGTTGTCCTCAACTTTTATCTCTACCAGAGGAGCTTAAATATATCACAACGCTGCATTTCCTGGAAATTCACAGCTGTCCAGGCCTGACAGCTTTGCCGGAATGGGTCAAGAATCTTGCTTCACTAAGATCTTTGAGAGTTTCAGACTTTCGCAATATAAAACATTTGCCAGAAAGTTTGAAGCGGTTTGGTGCACTGCAGCACCTGTCTATTCAAGATTGTCCTGAACTGCAAGTAAGGTTACAGTGCAGCGGTGGGAGGGGTTTGTCTTCTTTTTCCGTACCTGGATTCGAGTCTTATTATGTATGTCTGTCACCCCGCGGTGCCTTACCTGTTTACTAAGCTTGCAGGATGTTCAATGGGTGTGTGGATTAGTCGTGGTGCGTGTAAACTGATCCGGACACGTAAATCAAAAAAAAAATTTGTCATGTAAGGAACGGAGCAAGAAGGAAAGTGGACAGGAGTGGCCAAAAAATATCTCACGGAAGCAAGCAGCCATGAGTAAAAGAGTAGATGCTCGCAGGATGAGAATGGTTGTCAACTCAGTTACTCCTATGCTGAAACAATTCAATAAATACGGTGGGAAAGAACCGAGACATTTGAGAATAACTGTTTCAAGCAGGTTCTTAGAAAGATAGCGTGCACGCATCTCAGTTTGTATAAAAACAGGTTTCAAAATTCCACGCAATAAGCTTCTCACCATGCTGTTTGCATACGTGGCAACTACAGCTATTATTTTCATCTTGAATCCATGTTTTTGTGCGATAGAAGCTCAAACGATGTTTTCAATTACCCATGTTGGCTACAAGCTTAAAACCTTTATATTCCATCGAACTTCGTCAACACTGTTACGGTATTGGTTAAAGAAATGCAATCCATATTATTTGATATAAGAATATAAATTGTATGAACCCCAACAGCTAATTCCGTTGTAGTCTAGTTGGTTAAGTTACTCGGCTCTCACCCGAGAGGCCCGGGTTCAAGTCCCGGCAACGGAAACTTTTTCCTTTTATTTTCCCCAATTAGATGCAGAGAAACAATTTTCAATTGGATCCTCGTTCTATCAAAATTCCTCAACTGAGTCCTTTCATCCTGTTATGGTATGCTTGAAGGAAGCTCTTAACAGCTTTAATGGGTTTGGATTAGAGGATCTGATTGGGAATCTAATTAAGAAAACAATTTCTTTGAGAACCTAAGTGAGAACTGGAATTAAATAAGGGACTCAAAGAATATAATGTTCTTTTGGTATGGAAGTTAAGTATGGTTGTTTTGTAAATTCTACGTATAAAAAAACATGCATGCAATACATTAAGATCGTGATTCTAGTCACTTGCTATAGTTTATCGACAACCAGCAGCACTTGGCAGATCGAATAAAGGAGGCCTTGTATTCAATTTCTGTACGAGTATGCAATATATTAGTTCCAGAGGAATCAATTAATCTAATTAATTAGGTCTTTGATAGCATCCAATGACTATGCTGACTTTTAATATTATTTATTTCTTTTTTAAAAAAGGTTTTTTTTTTCCTTGCAAATCTTTCTATGGCATCCATTTTTTTCTCTTTTTTTTAAAATAAAACCAAAAACAAAACTGGAAGAAAGCACAGAATGAATGAAAATGATTAAATAATGAGTTTTTAAAATAAAAAACTAATTAATTTATTTCTAAAAAAAGAGAAATTAATTTATAATTACCTCATATATTTTATTTTCCAGTTAACATATTCTAAATTGAACACATGAAGATGGATTTAGAGAGAGAGAAATAAGAAAGCTGCGAACAGTATAAATAAAGTCCGATAAGCCAACCAAACTATGAAAAACCTCATGTTTCAAATAATTAAAATCATTTTTGATAATATTAGTTAAAATTGTATTTTTTAAATGTTTTTAAAATTATTTTAATATAATGATATTAAAAATTATTTTAAAATACAATCATTGTACAGTTAATACAGTCAGATTTCCTTCCTTTGTTATCGGATCGCGCAAATATCGTCCGCAAGATCTTAACCTCCATACCAAAAAAACATTATATTCTTTGAGTGCCTATTTAAGTCCCATCGTCTAAATGCAGCCACACCATAACTTTCATTAAAAATCAACGGAATCATAATCAATTCCCCCTATTTATTACTTGTCAACATCTCCCGCAACGAAAAAACCATGGCACAGGAAAGCGTAGACACAGACGATCCCAACCCAAACTCGGAAAAAGCGAGAAATAAACAGATTCCGGACTCGTTTCCGATTTAACAGGAAAAAAAATCATCGTATTTTCTCATCATTCGAAGCCAAAGCCTTATCGATGACGTAGAGAGCAAAGGAAACTTCATTTACCCAAAGCCCAGCGGGAGATAGAAAACACAGCCTGTATCGAGCTTTGACAGAAAGAATTTTAGAGTGAGAGGGACACGGGGGTTAAGGAAACTCTCCCTCTCTGTACTCTTTTTTTTTTTTTTTGGTTTTTTCGTAGGTTTTCTTAACACGAAAAAAAGATTTCGTGTTAAGGAACAAAAACGATGGCAGCATGGCAGGGGAGGTAATTTCATCGAACTTTTAGGTCAATTATCAACCGAGTGAGTTCGTGTTGTGGTCATTGTGAGGAAAAACAAAACTTGCGTTGCGTGCCATTCAGCTTCACCTTATTATATTAGTACTAGTTTTATGGCACAGGTCAAAGGAGCAAAAGTGTCATCCGAGGAAAACCCAAACCCATCAACAGTGATCATAGAGATGGCAAGAAGTTCTACTGCATTATCACCTCCCGCCCCTTCATGGTTCACTCCAAAAAGGTTTTTTTTTTTTTTTTATGGGTTTTCAACGTTGAGGCGTGAGCAGGCATTTTTAGTTTCGGTTTTTGGTTCTGGGTTTTCTTGGCTGTTTAGAATAAGATTATAAAAACCTCTTCTTTTTAGGTACAAATATATACATGCATATATTGGATGCATGAGTGAATGATGGGTTAATTTGGGCTCGAAGGACTGATTTTGAGTTTTTTGTGATAGTATTGCTTTTATGGATATTCAATTGAATTAGGGTTTTCTGGTTGTTAAGGTGATGTCTATTTAGGTTTTTCATACATCACGAGGAAAATATTGGCAAATTATGCAATTTAATACCATCGTTTCTTTCTTCTTCTTCTTTTTCCGGAGAAGTCTTGCTAAAAATCTGAGGCAGCTATTGATTCCCCCCCTTTTGTCTTAGCTATTGACATGTTAATGTGCCCTGGCTATTTCTTTTCTGTTCCGTCCTTCCCCCTGCCAGGTTACTGGTTTGAGGGCATCGCTATTTGATTGTGTTTTTTAACCTAGTTCTGTGTGATCGTCCCAAGATTGCGGGAAACCTGATCCAGGATATATTGCAAGTTTTGTTAACCATATCTGAAGTTTTGTGCTTTCTAGTTGCTACAAGAGACCTTGTAAACTCTGCAACCTTGTGCTTGCAGGCTGCTAGTTATCTTTTGTGTGATCAACCTGATCAATTATGTGGATAGAGGAGCCATTGCAAGCAATGGTGTCAATGGGAGTCGTAGAACATGCTCAAAAAGTGGTACATGCACATTCGGCAGTGGAATACAGTAAGATTTACTGCAACACTTTCATTCAAGCCCGATATAATATTTGTTTTTGGACGAATATGGTAATGGGCCAGTGGCTGCTATTTCCTTCATTGTTCTTAGGGGAAGAAATGCTAATTTTACATATCTGCTAATTTTCAATTTTAAATTTGATCTCTAATAGAAACAGGTTGGACATTGTAGGTTTTCTTAAAATGTTAGCATTCCATTATTTTTTGCTTCAATAGAGAAAGTGGTTGTCCTTCCCCCCAAAGTAAAGATCCTTTAAGGTAACACATGTGTAAGCATCTTATAACTATATTTGCATTTTGTCTATAACCATCAAGGTAAAAGTATTAGTAACAGGACAAGTATGGCTAAATTTGTTCCTTGTTAACCTGCAAGATGAAAATTTTAGAGACTGGGAAACTAGAGTCTAAATCGTGTCCTTTCACTTCTGCTGTTAATTGGCTGAGGTATCAAACTGGAATACATTCTGCTTTATTGCTTAATAACAACGTGTTTGTTTTTACCTAACCTGGAGCTTACAGTTGATGAGAAATAGCCAGTGTAGCTGCTATTTTGCAGGAAAAAAATACATTCTGAATAATTCTGGTTCCTTTGTTTTCTCAGGGGGGATTTTAACCTGAGCAATTTCGAAGATGGAGTTTTGTCCTCAGCTTTCATGGTTGGACTTCTCGTGGCGTGCCCAATATTTGCATCATTAGCAAAGAGGTAATGAGCTTCCTGTTCTTTCATCTGACATAATGCTAGGGAGATGGATGGGGCAGAAAAGAAATGGCCATTAAAGGTTGCTAAATTTTAAACAAAAATGTGATCAATTATTGGAGAGAGTAACATTTAATTGAAATAACAACCATAAAAATCATGTCCATGAATGCACGTAAGGATATGCTTTTGGTTCTAAAATGCTGATGATAGGTTCTGAATGGCAGTTAGGAAAAGCAATCATCATACCATGGGACGTACAAGTTAGGAATAGTATCCCTATTGTTCAATGTTCATGAGCACCAATGCCTATGAGGCAACAATTATGCAATGTTTAACCTGTCTCATTCAATGAAGGTGTCTTCCCTGGTAGTTTTGTGTACAAGTCCAGAATGTTATATGTAGATTTCGTGAAAGAGTTGTATCAAGAAATATTGCAACAAAAGTTGTTTGTCAGGTTGTAAGTGCATGTTTCATTTAAGTTGGTAAATTTTGTTTTGCCTAAAATATCTTTTTCGTCAATTTAAGGATCTCCCAACAGTCATCTCCTTGGACCTAGCTATACATAAAACACACAAAAATAAGTTCCTCTAGGGCTTCAATGGGTTTGGAACTATCATTTGTGGCACCAAAGTACCAGTTTAGCTTTTTGATGTCGAGTAGGTGGTGTGTGTAGTTCAGTTGTCTTGTTTCTTGATAAGATGTAATGAAGAACTTTCCTTGCATTTATGCAGCGTTGTTTTAGTTGGCAATCACACAGAACTGAAGTAAAGAATATTTGACTTCCTTTTCTCTCTAATAATTTTTGGCATAGAAGTTAGATTATGATTTAATTCTCATGGATTTACTTTTTGATTGAGCACTTATGCTTGTATGAAAAATTGCAGCGTCAACCCATTTAGGCTCATTGGAGTTGGATTATCAGTATGGACAGTTGCAGTGGTTGGGTGTGGTTTTTCATTTAATTTCTGGACCATTACAATTTGCCGCATGTAAGTACATTATCTATCTTGGGCCCTTCTTTGTATTGTTTCACTAAACAATTAAGCAATTTTTTTTTTCTGTCCTTTGGTAAGGAAATAAAGGTTTTTGCACATGTCAATAATAAGCTGTTATATGATGCACGCTAGTTCTGATTGTTTTTCTAGGCTAGTTGGTGTCGGAGAGGCTTCATTTATAAGTCTGGCAGCCCCATTTATCGATGATAATGCCCCTGTTGCTAAGGTTTTGTTTCCTTTCATTTGATCATGCCAAATTTGTTTGATTGGTGTTTATTTTTATTGGTATTAATTTCTTCTGCAGAATTGTTATCTAAAATGTCTGAGCTTGATCTGTTATATATATATGGTGGGAAACTGTGACTTTGCTAGTGTTGACATGCCGTCTAATTTGGTTAGACGCGAGGAAGAAGTTGGTACTTTGTTTTGGGTCCACTTATAAAATATGTTTTAATTTTTTTTTTTGCCAACTCTCATTATAATTGAAATTAACTAAAATTAAGTTCAACAAGAAGTAAATAGAATACCTTAATTTTATTATACATGAGACTGTGAAATCAGGTCACTTTTGGCAAAGGACATGTCAAAAGCAGTGCTTTGAGTTTATCTTTATTTGTTTTTGCATGGGCACAAAATTATTTGTTAAATTATGGATTCTATGTTGATAGATTATTGGTTATTCAAGCTTTTATTACAATGCCTTCTTAAAAAAATTATTGATGTGTGGACATTAAATAATTTTTAAATTATATACTTTAAGTTTATCAGGTTAGGCCCTTTAACATTTTATGGAGGTAGTTGAGTAAGAAAACTTTTATAGTGTTCAAGGACTAATTAGTGACATCTTATTAATTACTTTCTTAGCTCATCTTAAAGAAAGAGACAGACACAAAGAAGAAAGAGAAAATGAAACTCATGACCCATCAAAAGCACTTAGAATATCCCTACCTAAGATATCTCTCTCCTACTGGTATCTATTTTTTTTAAAGTGGATCAAATGACTAGCTAATAAGATGTCACTAGTTACTTCTTCAACACCATAAAATTTCTTGTTGAGTGAATTGTGATAAAAAGTTTTTTAGTGTTAGCTTGTTTTTAAATATTTAACAAGTACAAAATTAAAAGGAATTGAAATTAAGTTTGACAAATTTTGATTTTGTACAAAAGGATTGAATGAATAGCACATTAGATAAATAAATCATAAATTACAAAATTGATGGCAGTAAAAGTTTTTTTATTCTTTGGTTACTTGTATTGTAGGAGAACTATCTACAAAAAAAAAAATTACTGCCTTAATATCTTATCCAAATTTTTGTACTCATATTTTTTCACTAAAAATATATTTTATTGAATATTTATTATTATTAATAGGTTTCATTTTACTTGTAATTGACATATTTATATATTTCTTTCAATATTTTATTGTATCAAATTTAAACCCAAACTCAAAATAAGCAGTTCAATATATTTGGATTGTGAAATAGAATTTCAATATAATTACTTGTAAGTGAAAAGGGGAAAAAATTGAAATAAATATTTTTTTATAAGGTTTTATTAGGAAAATTATGAATAAAAATAATTTTGGAAAATTAAAAAAAGGGTCTGGCCAGGGAACCAAATCCTTGCACTTAGGCCTAGTCCCTCAAACCCAATTTTCTCGATGTTTTTTCCATCTAAACACCTCAAAAACATTTTAGCAACCTCTATGAATTCATTTTCACCCTAAACAGCTCACGGCAAACCCATAAAAAAACCAAATCAAATTAAAAACATAATTATTTATCCAGCTTCCTTTCTTTTCTTTCCTAACTTAACACCACCTTCAAAAAATACCCTCATCAAACTGAATACATTTGACACCAAGATTATCAGATCCCATGGCCAAAATTGTTTCTCTCATCTATCTCCTCCTCTCTCTCTCTCTCAACCAATGGAGCCAGGGAGCAAATCGTGATGCAAATAAAATATAAGGATTGGAACATAAAATACTCAAAAAATATTGGGACTGGAATGAAAATAACACTTAAAACTAACATTTAAATATCTTCTCGCAACAGTGGAAGTGGGTTTTGTTTTATTGTTATGTATAATGTATAATATATTTCTTTTTTGTGATCTTATATTTCATCAACTTTCATCTGCTCTAACCCTGTTGTTTGTGTCAGAAAACCTTATGGCTAGGAATATTTTACATGTGTATACCAACTGGATATGCTCTTGGATATGTATATGGTGGATTGGTAAGCTTATTATAAGATTGTCAAGGTCCTTTTCATCAAAGAAAATCTTGCTTACATAAGTAGAATAATATTATAATTACTGCCTGAGAAAGGACCAGCTCTTAGTATATTTTAAAAATTTACAGCATATGTCATCTCCTTTAGAACTATCAACACTTGCGGTTACTAAATACCATTTGTCTTTTTATTCTTAAATAGATTGGTGGTCATTTCAATTGGCGCTTCGCTTTCTATGGAGAGGCAATTTTGATGCTTCCATTTGCTGTTTTAGGTTTTGTTATGAAACCTTTGCAGTTGAAAGGTGAAAGCTTGTTACATCTTGATTTTTTGAGCTGAAGACAATTCCAGCTGTTCCTAAACAATTACTGATACAGGTTTTGCTCCTGCTGAATCTAAAAAAGCACTGACGTCCATAGAGACTGCTGCCTTGGAAGTTCAAGGTGCTGTTTGTAATGATAATATGGAATCTCATTATTTTGTAAAATCTCTATGTTCTCTAATTATGCATAGATGAATAAATAAGTCAAAATTTGAAGAGAAGCCATCTCATCTGCTCACTTCCACTTGATTCCTTGAACTATCTCATGAAAATAGTGAACTCTAATGAAATGCAATTGAATGAGGTTTCTGAACACTTGCTCAAGATCAACGACCATGGATTCAGAAAGGAAGAACAGGATAGATGAAAATTTGTCCAGTGATGTTCAAAAAGGAATAATAGGATGTATGGAAATTTCTAAGTTTTGTATCCCCTTAGGCATCCAAGCACAGCCGTATAATTGACTATCTAAATTTGCATGGCAGAAGTTCGAGAGGACTGATGTATCATTATTTCTTTTTTGAAGGCCTTTTCTTTTGGATTTTTTTTACTACAGTCAACTTACTGTTATAGAAGTTGGCTACATCAGTAAAATGTGCCTCTGTATTCTGTTATTTAGTTTCCTATAAATAAAAGATTTTTTTCTCGTTTTCCATTGACTGGGTTTACATGCTGAACACAGATGCGGGCATTTCTGTTGTCAAAGGCTCAATGAAATCTTCCAAGTGAGCTTAATTGTCCTTAGCTTATGACATGTATTGTATAGATAGCATACTGTAATAGATATATTGCTTATGTTTTCGATTTAAATTTGGATATACACCATTATGCGTGTGCATGCACACACTCAGAGTTGGGATATGTTGGTGATTTATTGGATTTAAATTTGTTGCAGGTCAAATTGTGCATTCATTGATTTGAAGCAATTGTCTAGATTCGTGATAGACATGAAAGTGCTTTTGCTTGAGAAGGTTTATGTAGTGAATGTTTTAGGTACTCTTTTCTCACACTACTTTATGTTAACCACCAACATTTCAGCTTGTCTTTTCTTTATGCAGACCACAATATCAAGGTTAAAACTAATTTCATGTGCTCTTAGCTGTCTTTTCTTGTCTTATTTATTTCAATGATTGCCTTGATAATCCAACTGTCACCTAGTTTCTGGAATTCGCTCTTTATGAGTTTTTTCCAGAACATCTGATATTTTACCATCTCTGAAATCATGCTGCTTTGCTACATCTCTGCAAACTGATTTCCTGAACTGTACCTGACTTTTTTGTTAGGTTACATAGCATACAATTTCGTCATTGGTGCATATTCATACTGGGGGCCTAAAGCAGGTTATAACATTTATAATATGGTAAGCTTGAGATTTGATGTGGCTATGACACCAAGTATATAAGCAATGATAGCACTTGCCAATGCCTTAAATTCCTTTTTTCCTTCAATCTTGGATTACCTTCATAGTAAAGGCTTTTGAAACTAAACTATCAGAAAAAAGTTGAGAGTGAGAATTTATGGTGTATCTGTTCTATTTGAAATCATGGTCTTTTTGCAGAGCAATGCAGATATGATATTTGGAGGGGTTACCATAGTATGTGGTATAGTTGGCACAATAGCAGGGGGTTATGTTCTGGATTTCATTAATTCCACAATTTCCAATGCTTTTAAGGTATGTATTCTTGTGAATAGAAGGATTTTTCTAAGATTAGAGCCTTGCGCAATTTTCTTACAACTTGAGTTGCTATGCTGAAAATTATGGAATATTCACTGTTTTGTCTTATTATAAAGAAGCTTAAACTAAATATGGTGTCACCGTATCTAAGCCCCTACGACAACTTCATTTTAGGCTTTGTTTGCTTTGAAACAAAGATGTTTTGCCAAAAATTATAAGGAATTTTCTGGAAATCATCTACTTTTTTATTAACTTCAATCATAAGTTAAAAGATTGTATGAAATGGTCCCTGGACTTAATTTGTATTACAATAAGGTTCCTGAATGTTGAGAGAGGAGAGAGAAGGCAAGAGAGAGTAAGGTTTGGTTTCTGGATTTCTAGTATGCTTTAGAATGTGTTTTAAGATTCAAAATAGGTTCTTACATGTATTTAGGATAATTCTAAAGTGCTTTTATCCCGTGAAAAAATGGATGTTGGAGGTTGGAGTTTTAGTGGTGGCTGGCACATGATGCGTCCCTTGCAAAAAATGTATTCTCTGTTTTTTTTTTTTTTTAATTTTTTTAAAGATACCAAGCCTAGGGCGTCCAGTCCAAAAGCTTGGGCCCGCTATGCACTTGACCCAACTTTTTTTTTCTTTCGTTTGCTTTTAATTTTTTCAATATTTATTTTTCTATTATTTGCTCGATGTCAATTCTCTCTAAATAATTTGTTTTTTCCGTACATCCTCATGAAAAAATTATTATTATTTTCCATGAATTTGATTATTTTTTACTATTATTTATTCAAAATTAGTATAACAAATAATCATTGTTGTAAAAAATAATTATTCTTCATGCAACTTTATAAAATATTAATGATTAATTGTTAAATTGTTTTGACGATAATAGAAGTTATATAATTGATAATTAATAAATTTAAGATCATATAACAAATGTTTTATTCTTTGAAAAAAAAATTAGCACCGACCATAGATTAACATTTAGAAAAAGAAATAAATAATAAGGATTTTATATTTTTTTTCCTTACTTTTCTTTTTTCATTATTTATTATTTTCTCAAAATGTTCCACAAATAGTTAATGACTATTTTTGTATTTTTCATACAACCTCACAAAAAAATATTATTATTTCAAAATTAGTATAAAAACATTCATTATTATAAAAAAATAATGATTCTTCATGCGACCTCATAAAAAAATGATTAAATACTAATTTTTTTTAAAATACTTATTATCATTATAATTGATAATTGATTAACCTAAGATGCATTTTTAAAAAAAATCAATGATAATTAACATTAAATATAACATCAATCTCTTTTTTAAAAAATAAATATCAGCATTAATTGTAGATAACACATGGAAGAAGAACAGGTCTAAGTAATAAAGATTTGATAATTTATAATTTATCATCTTTTAGTTTATATTATTTTTGGCTAATTATGCATCACTTCAAAATTGATAATGATTCTTTGATATATGTTAAAAAAATTGATATTCTGAATTTTCTTGATGCGGAATTAAAAAAAGAAGAAGAAGTAACTATCAAGGAGAGAATAATTAGATTTTCTTAATCAATAGTTATGGACTCAATGATTAAGATTAACCACCGATTGTTCAAGCAACATTTCTTGTCAATTCTTTTCTTTTTCTGATTATTGATTCATTTAATTAGGTTTTATCAGGTGATATAGATAATTGATTGCATGTTTTTTTTTTTCATTTATTAAAATAAATATATTCGTAATTTATATTTAAACTCAAAAATAAAAGCATGTGATATTAAATATTACAAAATACATATTCAATTTTTACAGGAACTTGTTTAGCTTTAATTTGACTTTACCAAGATAATTTCTGCTATTTCAAATACCTCACAAGAAGGGTGACTGTATGGAAAGGTTAGGTTCAATGGCAATGATAAAGCGTTTGTAATTTGGTACAATGAGTTGCAGAATTTTCTAAATGGCTTTGGGCTATTTGAATATTCCCTTGAATTAGTTTTTGTCTCTAAAATCATTTGAACTCGATGCAGCTTCTTTCAGCAGTTACAGTTGTCGGGGCAATATTTTGCTTCAGTGCCTTCTGTTTTAAGAACATGTATGCCTTCCTTGCTTTTTTCGCTGTTGGTGAACTACTTGTCTTTGCAACTCAGGTATTAAAATTTGCTATTAGCATCTGTTACACTTTTAGCATTTATGGAGCTTTTTTTTCTCTCTACTAAATATTTGTGTTTATTTTCAGGCTCCTGTAAATTATGTATGTCTTCATTGTGTTAAACCAAGTTTGAGACCAATATCTATGGCTATGTCCACGGTTGCAATTCACATCTTTGGAGATGTGCCTTCCTCACCACTTGTTGGTGTTCTCCAGGTTTGTCTTCATGTCTTTCATAGCATGCCTTTGCTGAACTTTTGTATTTTTTTCAGAAAAAAAATAAAACACCTGTTTTTTCTTAAAAAATGAGGCATGAATCTTAAGAAAAAAGGAAGCATAATCTTATTTCTTTCCTATGCATATTTTCAAAGTACAGAATAATTCAATAACAGAAGAATGGCAATGAAGACAACATAAGTGAATAGAATTATGTATCATCTGCAGAATTCTGAATATGTTTGGCAGAATGTCATGCGGACCTAAAAGGGTCACAGATGAATGTTGTGTGGAGTGGGTCTTCCTTTCAAAGAATGAATACTGGAGAATATGTTGCCTTCATAAATTGGATCTTTGAGGCTGTTTTATTTTGGAACTAAACAGAGAGAGAGGGAGGGAGTTCTTTTGATTTTTACGTTATCCAACTATCACGGTATCACCTGATGATCACAGTATATGTCTTCCCCACTTCAACTGATAAAGTTTACCCATCCACATTTTTAAGATTAGATTGATATTTTTCTCTTATGCGTGCATAGGCAATTATTCAAGTCCCTCCACTGTGGATGTATGTTTCAGGATCATATTGACAACTGGAGGAGTACTGCTCTTATTCTGACGTCCATTTTGTTTCCAGCAGCTGTGATATGGTTTATAGGTAATTTTTCGTAGTTATTCCTCAGCTGTATAGCATAATTATATTTGATTCATCATTTGCTCTACGGCAGGTATATTTCTACATGGTGTGGATAGATTTAATGAAGAAAGTGAGCATCCTCAAGAAACTACAGCTGACAGGTCTAACACAACGCCTTTGCTTAATGGGAAGGCAGCAGGAGCAGCAGAAACTTTGGCAGAACCATAAAGTTTCACCGGAATTGTATATAGCATTCGTTTGTTTTCTGCACAATTTTAGGGCATGTCCACTCGCAAGCCCAAGTCTTTCTGGTGTATAAAATCTTCCTATAGCGGATTGGAATTCATTATCGGCTACATCTTGTCATGTGTTTTTCCTTGATAAATTTATCCAAGTTATTCCGTATTTTTGCCCCCAGATAATCCTGTTGACATTAATCCAAGGAATAAGATCATTATGTACACGCCAAAATTCTTACAAGTTCAAGTTTAATGTCGGAAATGTCATTCAAAATAAGCAAGAACGTCATGTCTAGGTGATGTGCATATCCCAGTGGATAATCTCCACGACTGAACGGTGTCAGATATTGTTTTTTTATCATCTATTTTACTACTACTGATATGTTAATCTATGATACATATTATATAATCCAGTAATGGTAAGTCTTACCTTGATTAGTAGTAAGATCAATATTTCTATCATTAGAAAAAAAATCGAAATAATTACAAAATGCACTACTCCTAGCGTTCCTCGTTGCTCTTCAAAGGCGTGCCTTCGCCATGGGAAAATCCTCGTCCATCGTCAACTTCCACGTGCTCTCGCATGCTCAACCACTTCCTCGATCAGCGTATCCTTTGGATAAGCCCAGCTGAGCACACCCTCGTTTTTGCGGTTGTCAATTTGAAAAAAAAAACATATTTAAGTTTTTTTTATATAAATTATAGTTTTTTCTTAATAGATATTAAATAGAGAAGTTTTAATAGAATTCATGTGAATCATAATTGATAATATTTAATCAAATTAGAATTAGATGCTTTTTGAAGTTATAATATCGTGCATTTTTTAGAATAGTTTTTTAAAAAAAATATATCAAAAAATTTAAAAAATTTTATTTATTTTTAATATTAACATATTAAAATTATCACAAAACACAAAAAAATATTAATTTTAATATTTTCTTGGTTAAAAATATTTTAAAAAACGTATAAGTAAAAATTATCTCAAATAACCCATAAGTGATTAATGCTAAACATAGTCTAATTGTGTGTTTAATATTGGAGTGTAATATATTTTTAAAAAAATAATTTTTATATAAAAATATTTTTAATTATTTTTATATTGATATTAAAATCATTAAAAATATTAAAAAAAATATAAATGAAAACACAGTAGCGACTAAAAAAAGGGATAACCATAACAAGATTTTTATGACCAAAAGAAAATCTCAGCAACTGCGGTCATGCTGCTCAGCAAAGTGGAAAGTGAAGTAGTCGTTTTTTCTATGTATACATAATTTTGGTTCATCGTTTTCATTTAAGACCCACAGTTTTTCTTTGCCTGTTTAGGTAAACCAACCTTACGCTATTCTCTATGTAAGGCTTTCAGTATCCTATTTTGTCTGCATTTTCTTTTCATCATGGCTCCTACAGCTTCGATGCTCCTACTTCCCTACCATAACAAGTCAACGTCTCCGTCATCTCTTCCTACTCCAACACCCTCAGCTATTTCGTTTTCTGTGGCTAAGTTCTCTGCAATGAAATGGGTTCAACAAGGCAGTCCAATCTTCAAAGGGAGATCTCTGGGCAAAGAGTCATTCATGGCTGGTCCTTCTTCACCTGCTAATGATTCTGACAAGGAAAGGAGGTTTGAAGAAGCACTTGAACGCAGCTGCTGGTGCTAGGATAACTGCATGGTTTGCAGTTCTTTCCTTGCAAGTTTCCTTATTTGTTTTCAACAATTGTAACATGTGACCGAAGGGGTACAATATGTGCATATGTCGTGCCAGAGATCATGTACTGACAACTACTTGTATACGTAAGGTTTTGAATGGATTCTATTTCGATCAAATGGGAGAATCAAAAAGAACTTGTTACTTTGGTTAAATAGTTATTTCAATCGATTCTGGATAAATTACATTAAAACTTAACAATCAAGCACATCCATTAAGGTTACCATCACAGATCAATCAATTGCCAGTGTAACAACATTATTTATGATAGATGGAGGCTTGATGAAACTCCAATCCCGTTGACTCCTTTTGCATTGAAAATTTTCATCCACCCCATCTGTCGCATAATCCAACCCTACTGACAGTGGATGGACGCATATGAGGGCTGGTACACTTCAATGGAGAATCCAAAAGTTGGCGCATCCTAAACAATGTTGAAGGTAGTGGGATTGCCTGGGAGGGTTACCATTCATTCACCAACATAAAAATGAAAGGAGATCTCTGATTATATGGTGCAGGAAAGGTAATGCTTAGCGTTTGCTATTTCGAAATTGAAGAATGATAACATGAGGACTGTATTCCAAACACCATCTTGTATAAGCATGACCATAGTAACAGGAATGCATACAGTTTTTGTTTGTGCACCAGAAATGTAATCTCAGTCTCACGATAAAAACACAAACAAGTTGCATAGGAACAACGGATTATTCAAACTCGTTAACGAGGAAAAAATGTTTTGATATCATCAATGTGTTGAGACAACATGGGGCTTGCTTGCCAGAAGGTAAAATTTCTGGCAAGTAATACCAAAAACAATACTACTTCCAGCTCCATCTCAATAATAATACTTTCACCTCCGACTCTAGTCTACCAGTGGCTTTTATACAAGAGAAAGCTCTCCGGCTGGAATCGATCTCTTGACGAGTCTCGCCCAAGATTCATTGGTCTCGGTGATGACCTTGAGAGCATAGTCCTATCCATCATATGGAAACCATTATTCAGAGGAGATACGGAAGATTACAGAATGGAACAGGTAGCACTAAACATAAAATGACAAGAAAAATCTAAGGCATCTTGTACTATATTATTATACCAAACTTCAATTGGCTATCAAAGGATCAGAACAAAACAGGGATATTTATCAATTTATTCAATCATCAATCAATGACAAAGATGTACATGGTGTTCTGCCCCATCACATGAAGGCCATGGCTAAGGTAATTGCAATTGAGGGTAAAATTGATATCCGTATATTGTTAAAGAGTTATGGTATTCAATTCATTTATCAGCTTGTGTAGGTCAATGTGCTCAAAATCAAATGTCTTTGATAATCGCATATCTAGATAATGTAATCCTTTTCCGCATAATATAGCTTTTAACAGCACGGTTAGCTACACCCACAGCACGTGATAGCAAAAAAAAAAAAAATACACCTTATTAATAAGGAAGAAGGGATGGAAATGAGGCAAAATTAGAACTTCACGAAGCTGTTACATACAGGCAAGGTTCTATTTCAAAAATAAATAAATAAATTACCTTGCTTGCTGCCTTGTTGCCAAGACCAAACCTGTTGGCAGGTTTCCCATCAGGGATCTTATAGTCTCTGAACCAGTCCCTGATTGCAGTGAGAGTGCCCTGAAGATAACCACCAGATACTTAGTACTTCTATTTCTATTTATAACACATTCTCTCATTTCCAGATTCAACCGAAGTCCTCATTTCCAGATTCAATCAAAGTCCTTGCTTGTTCTAGGACAATGATTGTCCGGTTAATTCAAATTCCAGGCAGAAGTTCTATCAAAAAAGCATCTTCATCACAATCTTAACTTTTCCAAAACCATACCACTAATCGTCTAATGCTATGTCAGCAAAATGGGATTGTGATACATAACCAACACCTTCAATGAATTCCACATCCCAAACTTAGCATTCCAGATATATTCACTCATTTGTCCCACTTATTACAATAGCTTAGCATATCAATGCTTACAACTCTTTAATCATTTACTTTCATTATGCTGATAAATTAAAGGCATAAAATATACCCTTTTCCTTTTTGAATACAATCTAACCATTTAAGTAGAAAATGCTTTGAAATTATGACCTCTTGAAAAAAAGTACCGTCTTAAATCCAACATGCACGCATTTGGAGAAATTATGAAACAAATTATTAACTAATCAAAGATATTTCTAGTAGCTGGTAAAAGAACAACTACTTTTCATTGCAACTGATTTTACAAAATTGACAAGTGGCTGTGGTGAGGTACTGCAAGGCTGCTTGGTAATAGAAGGGGACTTACAGGGAACTGTTTCTCTACATCATCAACATCATTTACGAGAGATGCTCGTGGGTCATCCAAAGAGATAGCAACAATTTTCCAGTCAAGTTCCCCTTCATCAATCATGGCCAAAGCAGCCAAGGGCTTGACCTTGAGAATTTCACCAATCTTTCCCCGTCTTTCACCAATCTCGACAACATCAACTAAAAGCAGAGACAGCAATTTTACAAATCTGAAGTGCTACTTAATTGGAACAAGCAAATGCTAGAATCTGTAAGAAAGGAAAAATATCAAAATAGAACATATGCTGATATACCAGGGTCATTATCTCCGAATGCTCCTTCAACTTCGGCATTTGCAAAAGATGGGTCTTCCCATGTTTGTGGAAGCAATCCATAGTTCCAGTTTATATTGTAGCTGAAAATAAGGCAGAAATAAGAATTCAAAACCAATATAATATGTTCAGGCAATGAAGTAAGCAGAGGAGACGCAACCGAATGTTGAGCTACAATGGGCTAACATTAAAAGTGCAAGTGCTGAGAACAAATTTAAATATCTGTACGAAACCAGTGAATGATTTATAAAGGAAGCAACAAGAAAATCTTACGGATAGTATCTTAGTTTCCCCTTTTTGGTATCTTGCTTAATAGGAGTGAATTGCTCATCAGTAGCAACCTCCATCTTTGCGCTTGATTCTTTTGGTATTTCAACAACAAAGTTGAAAGCCCCATCTCCCAAGTGCAAAGGTATGTCATGCCAGGGCGAAACCTGTCATACCAAACAACACTTGCATTACCCATAAGCAAACACAAAAAAACCTAAAGAAAACTGTTTTTAAGTTGTTGAAAAAAGTCCCAAATCATAGGTGCTCTCTACTTGAGTTTTCTTAATGGACTGACAGGTGACCCAGTCTCCTGGATTTGGACAAGTCGTCTTCAATGCAAATTGGCATATACAGAATCTCATCTCCACTATAACAACCTTTCGTTTCAATTTTCAAATTCAGATTGCCATGGCTAAAATAAAAAACCAAGAACTCAAACTGAAACATAAAAGCACCAAAATCTCGCATTGATTAACACAAGCAAAACTCAAGTATCAAAGAACAATGCATTGTTATTTTCGTAAATAAATATAATTTTAAGCACAAATATATACTGAAATCATTACCATTGGAGACAGGAAGTGGTTTTCTAAAGATTTTTCTTCTGGGTTTGGCAAATTACATTCATTCCTCGCTTATTATCACTAAGCAATACAGATATCATAAAAAAGAGAAACTTCAGGGAAGTGAAAGATATAACCTTTTTGCCAGAATTGTCAAGAAAGTAGACACGGTAATCAAGGGTCTCAGGCTGGCCTTCTTCCTTGATTTGAACATCAGGATTGTAAATAGACTTGCAAGAAAACAACCTCTTTGAAACCCTTTTGGTGGTGGTGTTGAAGCGAAGGTGGTTGTTGAAGTTGGGAGCCTTTTGATTTAAAATGAAGAGTGGTCTTTTAAGGAGCAAGCAGGATGCTGTTGTGCTGGTTGCAGCTGACATCACTCTCGCAGTCGCCATTTTTTATGCTAGATTCACTGATAGCACCCTTTTCTTGGTTAGATTCACTGAGAGAGTACTTCTTGCGAGCCAAGCCTCAGTTTAAAAGGGGAGGGTTTTTTAAGTTTTTGAGCCACAGAGAAGAGAACGAGTTGTTTGGACGGTCTTGATAGGCTGCCAGCATCCCACACTCTGATGTCATACCCTTGAATCTTGCCAGAATCTCAGCTACAGAAATATGTTATCATTCATTCATTTACTTGGGGGGACAAATTCGTATAATTAAAAACCACGAATTATAAGTTTTTTTACATAAAAAATTAGTATAGTGGCGAAATTTTATTTTTTCTAGTAAGATAACATAGATTAAAATTTATTATGAAAATAGCATAATTTGTTTTAAGCTCGTATGCACGACCATGGTAGGTCTAAGTATTTTTTTGGATTACACGCGCCGTGGCTTGTGTGACTCGGCTTCTAAAGTATGATTTTTTTTTAGTGTTAATGATTTGTTTTTGTTGTGTCTTGAATTCTCACTATTCTTTTTTTACTTTCCTTTTATCTCTTTTACTCTGGTTATTATGAGAGCCCATTTCTTCTTCATCCTCTTGAGCATTGTATCTTATTACCAACCTAGTCGTTGGATCTTCCCGTATGTTGTCTTACCGTTGGATTTTCCTTTCTTTTTTTTTTATTGGCCATAAAAGATTTATACTTTGAAAAGAGAATTACATTTCCATATGCTTATAGCTAAGATTGAATTGGACACGTGTGTGAGGCATTTTAAAAGAAAATTAACATAACATAAAAGTGACGTGTGAACTGTGCTATTTTTATAAATAAATTTTTAATTCTGCTATTTTGATTAAATTTTTCAGTCATTGTCCTATTTTTTTATATATAAAAAAAAATATTTTTTGAATTTTGATTGATACCTTCTCTACCATCGTTGTTTTCTCTCATTTGGATTTTGTTTTGATGGACACTTCCCATTATATGGTGTAGGGACACCTCCAAACTTTGACAAATTTTATATTCTAATTCTAAAATTTTTTAATTTTTTAAATTATACACTTAAAGTTAAGATTTTTTTATTTAACAGTAAGAGTTTTTTAATCAATTTAAAAATATATAGATTTTCTTTTTATTTATTATATTTAAATTTTAACCCCGGATTTTTCATCCCATTACAATTTTATGGTTTTTTTCTATTAAAAAAAAAACAAAACAATGACTTGTATATAGTAGTATTTAGTGGCTAAATTTAGTAGAAAAAACTCCAGAAACCCATCCAAGGAAAGTTCCAAGAATCAAATTTAGCAATGGACTCCTAAAGACAAAAGCTTTTGTGCGCTTGTCCGAATCATAAATATTTAGTTTTGCTCACATGCAAGAGAACCATGCCCCTCGCCTCGGAAAGGTGGTTCTTTCTTTCTGGTTACAAATAGTAACACGGTTTACATTTGTAAGAACCGTGAATGAACACCGTACCATAATGTGTCCGCGTAAAGTACTTAGAGCAGAAGGTTATGAATGCCTTCGATTAAAGTAACAGTTTCTGGTTCTGCATATTATTTTCCATAAAAAGCAAAGTTCACGTGTTGCTGGCATTTGCATGCCAGGCCAGCATGTCTGGTATATTTTATCAATGGCCCGTGTAATTAGGCTCTTGATTTTTTTTTTATTTGCATACTCGACTGCCCCATGTTTTTTTTAAATAAAAGATTAGATAACTTGTAGTCTGATTCATTAGTGATTGAGAAATTAAGGTTTTAAGTTTTTTTATAAAAAAAAAAAACCTGTTTTTTATCTTTAAAATAACCGTAGAAACTGTAATAAACCTAAAAAAAATCTCAAAACTAAAATTAACTTTAAAAAATATAAAATTTTGCATAATCCATTTACAATAATATTAATATGTGAGAGAATGAAACTTCCGGAGTGAAATGATTTGATGCAGTTTTATTTATTTCGTTATTTCAACTAATCAAGTATCCACAGCTAAGCAGATTCATGGAGTTTGGCACTGCATCAAATCATATGCGCCAACGAGCACTCGGGAAATGCAAAAACCGAAGCATCGACTTGCAGACTTTTATACAACTTCGAAAATCAGCAACCAAAAAACAAGCTCAGTTTTAATGTCAATAATTTGATTACACTTTTAAGGTAAAACACCTCTTAAATATCCCACAAGAATCAAACACATCTTACACGTTATTGAGTTTCGGATCCATCAGTATAATGACAAATCCTATTCTTTTCACTTGGAAGTGTTATTTTCCTTACCTGGCAGGGGGGATTATAATAGAATGGGCCCTCCGTTGGAACAAATATGGATTGGAGAGCCACTAACAGCAATGCAAATTGTAGAAAGCACAAAGGGAAAGCAGTCATACGGCAGCAAAACATCAGCTCTGTTGGATTCCACTAGGCCAAGTTTGATTCTTCACGGGGATCAGAATTGCTTCAACTTCTGATAAAGTTTCCTGATCCTTGCCAAACGTAGCAAGTTCCGTAGCAGCAGAAACATTCTCCTCAACCTGATCATCAAAAGAGGTGCATCACCCGCACAATTATGGCGTCAATGGTGTAGACAGAGACTTTGTCATCATTAGCATGGTAAACATGACATATCAGATAAAGTGGATGTTACAATAAGCACTAACTAGTTCAACCAGGTATCTGCTGTCCACCTCTTAATTACTTGTTTAGCTTTTGAATTGGATGCTTTGAGCCTTTAAGAAAAAATTGTGCGTTTGTAAATGGACAACAGCTACCTTACAAACAGATGATGTAACAAACAATAGAGCATGTTATCGCACGAACATGGACCCAGATTTACATGTCTATGCTAGTAAAACTATGCGGGGGGGAAGGATTGAACAACATACAATGGTAAAGCTCAGAAAGTGCGACACTTGAAATTGAAGTTTAATACTTGTATATCAAACAAAATGTGGAAATCAAGGGATGTAGGAGTACCTGTCTAACAGAGTTCATGCCAACCAGCACGGATGAAATATCCTTATTCGACAAACTGTATTGCATTGCTATCTTTGAAATATTCTTCCCCTTCTCTTTACAGAAGGCAGCAGCAGCTTCACATGCAGACTGTGGTTGGGGGGTGGAGATCAATTAACTTTGCAAAAATGTAATCCATCTTCAGGTGAGCAAGTATTGCAAGCATATCCAAGATATCTAAGATGAGATGCATGGTACAGCAACCTCTAGAGACAGCACATAAATATCTGATCAGGATCTATTATAGGTGGAATCGGAAATTTGCCTGAACCAACCAACGTGCCCTATTAGATCCATATCGAACAGCATGATCTCAGATCTTGCCACTTCAGAAGGCATTCTTGATCCCATCACATGACATGAGTGCTAGTTGTGATCCTCAATAATCCATCTAATACATTCATATGTAATGTTAGAATGGGTTCTTCGTCACATGACTTGTGACTCTGTTATCCTTACAAGAATTCAAGTTTGATCATAGCTCCTATAGATAGATCCAGCTTTTTTGACACGTAACTGATGAGGCTATCCTTCTCTTTTTTTGAGGTCAACATAAAATTGGTGAACTTAAAAAGAACAGTATTAATGCGGAGGTGTCCATGGTGGTGTGCCATATGTGTGCGTGCACAGATATATGTTTACATCACCCACCGAACTTCAACTCTTGTTGAAATATTACCAGACAAATTAGCCCGCAACATTTGCTTTGACTGTTTCAGGGAAGCAGTAATGTGATTAAAAGCCAAATGATATGGACAGAAAACTTAACAGATTATTTAAGGGGATGAGGGCGGACCTTCAGTTCAGGAGAAGCTGGATGCCACTCTGGAGGGCCATTCTCTGTTAGTAGCCCCATTGCTAGTGGAGACGCACTAATTACACCTACACCTTTGCTCTTCAAGTAAGGCAATAAATCCGCCAACGTAGAATCATTAATACTATAGCGACAATAAGACAAAATAACGTCAACTGTGCCAAGCGGGACTCGATCAAGAACATACGTAAATATTCCCAAAGGCAGCCCAGTTATACCAATAAAACGAATCTTCCCTGCTTCCTTTAGTTTCCGTAGCGCGGGAATTGTTTCATTCACTATCTGTCAATAAAACCAAACCAAACGAACCCAACCCATTGTTTTCCATCACATCCTCGCATTTTTCTAACAAAATCTGAACTTTAGAATCTTAAAAAAAAAAATGCTAAGAAGACAAAAGCAGATATTGCAAACCCAGGTAGGGAAGTAAAATAAAATTAAGAACTGATCAAGAGACCCAAATTCAATATCATGGCATTGGAGTATATCAACATAATCCAACTGCAATCTTGCCAAACTTTCGTCAATACTCTTAGTCACTCTCTCAGCACTAAAATCAAAGCCCTCCACGTATCTTCCACACTTTGTGGACACAATATATTCATTTCTAGGAACTCCTAGAGCTTTAAGTCCCTGACCAAGCATCTTCTCTGACAATGTCCCTCCATAATACCTTTCACATAGCAGCATCAAACATTGTCGTGAACAAGAACAAAATAAATAAGTGATAAATAAATAGTAATAGTGGCAAATTAAAAGAATAGTTCATTGAGAAGGAGGAGACATACGGAGAGGTGTCGAAGAAATTAATTCTAAGGCGGAAGGCTTCGCGGACAGAGGAGATGGCGTCGTGTTCAGAGACAGGGCCGAAGACACTGCCGAGTCGGCAACTAAGTTTGAGACCCGTGTTTCCAAGGGGTCGAAGCTCCAGGTTTGGGTGCGGATATGCCATCTGATTGATCTGGAAAAAGTTTTGGAGATTGCTTTTTGAAATGGGGAAATGTAGTAGTAAGGATTCGGAAATGGCTGAGAGAGAAGGGGAAGCGAGGAAGGCAGGGGAGATGGTACAGATTCTCTGTAGGAGTTGAGAGGTCCCTTCTCCTTCACACAGCTATTGGATTCTCTACGAAAGAAAATATAAATATATATATTTAATTTACTTTGATGAATGAAAAAACTAAAGTTTGAAGAACTAAAAAGGTTTTTCCATATCTAAGCTATTAAAGTTTGCGCGCGCACTCACACGCATAGTAGACATTTTATTGTACAAAATTAAAAAATCTTCTACATATTCGAATAGAATTAAAAATCAGATACTTAATTGAGAAAATCATATAAGTTAATACATGCAATTAAAATCACTTTATTCCTTGCTAGAAAAACTTAAATTCAACGCATATAGTTCCTTGTTAATACTGTATTTATGTTCAAACTCATCCCTTATATTATAAGTTTCTCGTTTAGTTCTCAAACTTACTTAAATTTAATGTTTTACCCGTTGTTTGGACGGATGAGATTTGCTAAAGTTTATTGTCGTTTTCTGTGTTTGCAGCAAATAATGAATAATTCAATTCAAAATTATATAGAATATCTAAATTTTATAAAATGTTAGCTAGTATGGTTAATCCCACCTATCCTGTACTTCATGAGCAACTATTAAGTTAGTTTGTTGTCGGTATTATTCGTACACGACACACGAACGTATGTGCTCGCATTTATCGTCACGTGACGTGTTATGGGACAACGTTTTTGTCAGGGCAAGGGATATATTCCTCCCTGGTTGTTACCCAATTCTCGATCGAGTCTAGAAACAGGAAACAAAATCAATTGAGTCCCTGATACGATAAACAGAATCACACGACCCAATTAATCCGGATCTTAAAAATTTTGCCTTTCAAGTCATGAAGAACGAAGACTTCATTGTCTTAATCTTTTTGCAAGAAAAAATCACAATTGAAAGTGTTAATTGGACAATGTTTGATCAATAAGAGATAGAGATGGATTTTATTGTGTTTATGTTTAATTTTTAAGTTATCTTTGTTATTGTGATAATTTTTGTTTGTTGTTTTTTTTTTATCTAATCTCAAATAAAAAAATTGTTACGAAATAATTTTTATTTTTTATATTGAACTTCACATGTAATTGTATTTCACATATTAATTTGATAAAAGTTAAAATAACTTATTTTTCATCCATAAATACTTGTTATTTATTTATTTTATATGCAAAAATCTATTTTATGGTATTTTTAACTATACTCATATTTGTTTAGATTGATTAAAAAAACCACAGTTAAAATTTTTTTTGACCTTTTTTTAAAATAATTATAAGAGCTATAAAATACTAAACATCCATTTAATATATAAAAAATAATTATAAAAAAAACAGTAACATATTTGATTAAATAAAAAGATACAAAATGTATAATAATTTATCTTTGGAGTATTTTTAAGTAATTTATATACTTTCAAAAATATAAAAAATATATTTTATATATCTTTATTTTTTTATTGTAAGATAATAACTCAACGCTTTATTAAAAAAACCATGTTGGAGAACACTGTAGCATGAATATTAATTAATATTAATTATTTAAATATTAATTAATATTTTAAATTATTTTTATAATTTCATGACACTTTAAAGAAATTATTTTAATTCATCATTGATTTTTTTTTCATCTTAGATTTTAAATAGACTGTTTATATTTGCATAATTTATTTATAAGAATAAAAATCACATGTGCGTAATGGGTATAATGAGTCTTGAAACTTAATTAAAAAAATGTATTAAAAATATTCAAGATAAAACATTCACAGTTGTATTTATTTTTATTTATTGTAAAGAAAATCAACTTTCCATTAAAGTTCTTAATCAAAGTGAATGAATCTTATTCAATTTTTATTTTTTTCAATCCATTTTATTAAACATGGAGATTATCTTGTCATTTACTAATTAACAAAAAATATAGTAATAAAAAATGTATTCCCAGTGCCAACGGCCAGCATAATTATAACAAGCTGAGTCACCTAAAAGAAGCTCAGGCAGGCAAGCAGGAGGAGCGTTCCCAGTAGTAGAATCACCGATACCACGAGCAACCGTGCCAGCCATAAAATCAACGCAAGGTTTTTTTCACGAAAGACATATAAAAGCATGGTTAAAGAAATGGATGGGATAGAGATAAAATTGGATAAGGACCGAAATTTATGCTTTCAATAATAATTAACTGGGAATGTGGCTGGAGGAACCCTCAGCAATTTGTTTTTTAAAAAAGATAAATTTAAACCATGTATTATAAAATAATACAAATAATATCTCATAATTTTATATAATAATTTAAGTTCTTAAATTTAAATATTTTTTGACATGGTATAAAAATTTTATTGACTAAAAAATTATAAGTTAAATTCTCATCAAATTAATCAATAATATAAGATGATATTATAT
>SRLM01000085.1:2343864-2402343 GCA_015708895.1 Populus ilicifolia | reverse complement strand
TATTATATAATTTATATTATTTTATAACATATATTATTAAATGAAAGCTATTTAAACTTGAAATTTATATAAATTTATATTTAATTTATATTAAATAAATATAAATAATAAAATTTAAATTTATAATCACTTATTTTTAAAATTTTAATACTATATTAATAAATTAATTAAAAAAAATTAAATTAAGATACATTATATTATTTCTGACAAAATCAACCAGTCAAAAATCTCCACTACTTGCTGGCACCTCGTTACGGGTCTCAATTTGTAATCATGAGCCAACTTCTTTATGGGTCGGTTTTTGACGGGCCGTACCCACCCACCAACAAAAAGGATGTGAAAAGTAAAAGGGTGTCGTTACCTTATTGGCTTAAGAATTCAAGAAAAGTCACTGGAAGGTTCAAAATTGAACCAACCATCCGTACCATTCGATGACGCGTTTCATTTATCAGTTCTTTGGCTAGGATAATAGGGTTTTTATTAAAGTGTGTTTTATTTTAAAATATATAGAAACAATTTTTTTAATTTTTAGAAATTTATTTTTAATATTATCTCGTTAAAAAAATGATTAAAAAATAAATTAAAAAGAAAATTCATTTTGAAAAGTACGGTTCAACTGCAAAGCTAAATACCCCTAAAACTGTTTGCTTTATTACTTAATAGAACCATATTAATTTTTTATTTATTAATGAATTTAATGTTAAACATGTTTAAGCATTTATTTTTTTTATAACAACTATAAGCATGCTTTGAAGGACCGGACAATTGCTATACAAAAGTCAGTTTTAGCAGTCCACGTACAATCACTAAGGTTTAATTGCATTAAAATAAATTGACTGTATGAAATGCTGCAAAATTATAGTGGGCTTCGTAAGAAATATTAAAAGAAAATAATTCAATTTGGACCTTGCTAATTTGATAGACATGGTGTGGGGCCACATCCTTGAAGATGAAAGGTTTCTCACCAGCAAACCTTGAATGTAAATTTTCAACGGCTAGCTGGTAATCTATCCAGTAAAGTCTGCAAAACAACAAAAAATGATTTGTTAATTGTTATAAGTTAATTGGCCTGCCAGCAAAAACGGCCCACTAAGTTAAAATATTCCAATTTGCCATCGGAATATTAAGCTAATGCAGCCTATAGTCATTAAAATTACAGTCTTATTCACATCTGTTATTACAAGAGGCGGAGAAGCTATAAAAGTTGAATTATGAGGGCAGGGGACTCTCCTGCTTTAGTGGAAGTTTGACATAGAAAGCCTGGTAAGCTCTCATTAATTCTCTTCCAATTCTTTTACTCATCATCAGAAAGCAGCTTCTGCCATGGAGACTTCATCAATTACAGCTTTATATGAACTAGTAAGAGCACTTGTGATCATTATTGCACTTTAATTATCAGATATAGGAATTTGGAAGCTTTTTGTTAGTAATTCAGGATTTGTCAGAAACTGAAATGTAAATATTACTGATGCACAGGGAATGGAGGATCCAGGCTTCACCAACCAGTGGTACATGAACTCCCTTGATGATATCAGCTTACTTCCATTAGCTGCTGCTGCATTTGGAGAGAACGTACATCATCCTTTCTCTCACCAAAATTTCAACCTCAAAACCCCCATGGATAGTAATCCTCCTAGCATTAATGTCAGGCCAACAAAACAAATGAAAACTTTTCATTTGTCAGACCCACAATCTGCCTTTTCTCCTAACTTTCTTTCATTTGTCAATCCCAACCACGCAAATCAAATGGGATTGGTGAAGCCTAAAGAGGAGGCAGTATGTTCCCAAAGCATCAATAACTTCCCATCTGACATGGTAGTTTCCCAAGATATCTTTGGGAGCCAAAACTATGTATTCAAGGGTTGCCAAGGACCTGAGAGGATTAGCACAAACACTACTAGACTTTCTCAAAGTCAAGATCACATTATTGCAGAAAGGAAGCGGCGAGAGAAGCTTAGTCAACGATTCATAGCTTTATCTGCTGTAGTTCCTGGCCTGAAGAAGGTATCAATCTTAATCCAGATTATTCTTTATTATCATTCCTGATAGCTTTTCATCTCCAATTAATCATGGTATCTGGGATATCTTATATATGTGAGCATGTCGTGTTTTAGATGGACAAAGCTTCTGTTTTAGGAGATGCTATCAAGTACTTGAAACAACTGCAAGAGAAAGTTAAGACACTTGAGGAACAAACAAAAAGGAAAACCATGGAATCAGTGGTCATTGTGAAGAAATCTCATATCTATGTCGATGAGGGTGATGTCAACTCTTCCTCAGACGAGTCCAAAGGCCCTGTTCATGAAACTTTGCCCGAAATTGAAGCAAGATTCTGTGACAAACATGTCCTCATAAGAATCCATTGTGAGAAAAGGAAAGGAGTTTTGGAGAAAACAGTGGCTGAAATTGAGAAACTCCACCTATCAGTAATCAATAGCAGTGTTCTCGCATTTGGGACATCTGCTCTTCATGTTACTTTTATTGCACAGGTAAGTTCTGTCCTCAGCCAGTTCTTTCAATCATCTACTTTAACATGTGCATGTATGTGTCTTCTCCCTTTTCGAATACTAATAAAGGACTTGTATATCCACTTCTTGCAGATGGATATCGACTTCAACTTGTCATTGAAGGATCTAGTGAAGACTTTACGCTCAGCTTTCGAGTTCTTCATGTGAAAAAGAAGCTGCTTCAAGCTCAGTTAGTATGATGGACTTATCAGTTTATCTGATGCTGATGGAAACTTAGAAGACACAATAAATAATCAGCATATATCGATACATATACAGCTCAAAGCTATCCTTCTAAAAGTAGACGAGGCCTGTAATGCTCCATCACTTTTTATCCTTACCTATAAGTTTGTTTGCTGTGAGGTTCATTTTGCAGGAAGGTTTTTTTTCCCTAATCAGTTTTTGCATGGTCAAATTCTTAGCCATGTCCAAGACCCATCTGTTTCAAAAGAGTGATCTCACAGCTAGTTTAGGCTTTTTTAGTGGGAGGTTGATTATTCAACTGAACATGTTAAGTCCCTTTCTTACCTAAGATGGTTATCTAGGGGAGATGGTTTTTTAGGTGTAGACAAAAGGCCTTGTATTGTTGTAATTTTGTTTGATCAGTGTTTGAAGAGGCCGTCTGTGGCCTTCTTTTCTTCTTCTCTGTAATGCTCTAATAATGATCTGTAACAGTTTCGTTCAGACCAATGGGATAATTTACAATAGTAACTTCCATCCGCCAATGAACTTGATTATCACACACACACGGGGAATCTTGTCCCTGGATTTACTTGAATGCTGGGAATGGCTTATGGAAACGAAAATGTTGCCCACCACTATGTTGCTGGATTGTTGAGTTGGACGAATTCAGTGCGGGTTGGTGTATATAGTGTTTTTTATTTAAAAATATATTCAAATAATTTTTTTAATATTTTTTATTTATTTTTAACATTGAAAAATCAATAACATAAAAATAAAACACTAAAATAAAGCTACCACACTCACTTTCAAATGACCCTTCGCGGGTCAAGAAGGAGAATGTCCCATTCAAATCTAGTTGCAAGACGGAACCGAACCGCACGCAGACACAGTAACGGTCTATCTATACTGGAGATTTTAGAAGAGTATAGAAAAGGTTGTCCAATATTTAACTTATTTTTAGGCTCAATTGACGCTCCAAAAAATTGCATCAATCATGAATCCATGATTATAGAATGCATATATATATATATTCTTTAAGTTTTTTTAAAAGTCAGAATCATAAGAAAAAATTGAATTAGTATTCTAATATCACGGGATTAAATACTAGCCATTTTTGCGTAGTTGCTGCCTAGCCTAGTACTAGATAGGTTAGGGATGAGTTGGAATTGAGATATGGCTTCCAGACTCTTTTAAGTTTTCCAGGATCGTGAAAGTTTAACTAATTATTATCACTAACATAAACTAATTCGCGAGGGGACAGCGTAGCTGCCAACACCGTTCGTTCTCTTGTAAATTACTGTAAATTATAATATTAAGATTTTTAAAATTTGATTCTCGAATGGTTTTTTTTGCACAATTTGGTTTTTTTAAAACCTAAATTCGCAACTAATTATATATTGTTTTATAAAGAAAGATTGAATTGAAAGTAAGTCCTTTTATAACCAAAATAAAAAATTCAAAATAGACGGTGGCCTTAAATTTTAATTAAAAAAAATTCTTATTCCTCATCTTTTTAGGGTTATAGGTAATTGATCTCTTTAATTAATTAAAATTTAATTTTTTAATTTTTTAATTTCTTATATTTTCTTATTTTTTTGTTAGAGAATAAAGAACATATATCACATTCCAATTTAAATAAAAAAAATTATCATTAATAACGATTTTAGTCATAAAAAATTTAAAATTGATGTCAATAAGTTCTATTTATTAGGATAATTTTACCTACATTTCTTCTTCTTCTTCTTAAGAAGTTATATCTAACCGCAATAATATTTTTAAATTCGAATTGATTTTAGTTTTTTAAATTATTCTTTAGTTTATTAATATATTTATAAAGTATTTTGTATTAAAAGGAAGTTTTTAAGTCAAACAAACCAAAATTTTATTTTTACAGTAACCTTTAGTTGTTGGATTTTATAAAAGCAAATAACATGTTGTCTGCTTCTTCTTTTTTCTATAGAAAAATAGAGTGTAAGAACATCCGTCCCTTTAGAAAAATAAAAATAAAGATAAGTTTATAATTGTTTTTTTATGCCTAGGCCCACGCACTTAAACTTTTCTTAGTTTAATTCCCAATATTTTTTTTTTGATTTACGTGTGGTGTGCGGGCCAGCTTACGCGCACCACGACTAATCCACACGATTCACTGAACATCCGGCAAGCCTAGTGAACAGGTAAGGCACCGCGGGGGTGACAGACATGCATGGTAAGGTTCGAACCCATGTGTTGAGAAAGGGGACAAGCCCCTCCCACCACTAGGCTAGAACCTCACTTGCATTTAATTCCCAATATTACTTGTATCAATGATGTACTTTTACAATCTCGGCATCACATTCCTATCATTTTTGTTTATTTCTAAAATAAATATTTGATATANAAAAAAATTCTTATTCCTCATCTTTTTAGGGTTATAGGTAATTGATCTCTTTAATTAATTAAAATTTAATTTTTTAATTTTTTAATTTCTTATATTTTCTTATTTTTTTGTTAGAGAATAAAGAACATATATCACATTCCAATTTAAATAAAAAAAATTATCATTAATAACGATTTTAGTCATAAAAAAATTAAAATTGATGTCAATAAGTTCTATTTATTAGGATAATTTTACCTACATTTCTTCTTCTTCTTCTTAAGAAGTTATATCTAACCGCAATAATATTTTTAAATTCGAATTGATTTTAGTTTTTTAAATTATTCTTTAGTTTATTAATATATTTATAAAGTATTTTGTATTAAAAGGAAGTTTTTAAGTCAAACAAACCAAAATTTTATTTTTACAGTAACCTTTAGTTGTTGGATTTTATAAAAGCAAATAACATGTTGTTTGCTTCTTCTTTTTTCTATAGAAAAATAGAGTGTAAGAACATCCATCCCTTTAGAAAAATAAAAATAAAGATAAGTTTATAATTGTTTTTTTTATGCCTAGGCCCATGCACTTAAACTTTTCTCAGTTTAATTCCCAATATTTTTTTTTGATTTACGTGTGGTGTCCGGGCCAGTTTACGCGCACCATGACTAATCCACACGATTCACTGAACATCCGGCAAGCCCAGTGAACAGGTAGGGCACCGCGGGGGTGACAGACGTGCATGGTAAGGTTCGAACCCATGTGCTGAGAAAGGGGACAAGCCCCTCCCACCGCTAGGCTAGAACCTCACTTGCGTTTAATTCCCAATATTACTTGTATCAATGATGTACTTTTACAATCTGGGCGTCACATTCCTATCATTTTTGTTTATTTCTAAAATAAATATTTGATATAGAAGATTACTTGTATCAATGATTATACTTAAATAAAATAATTTTCAAGATAAAAATATTATTGAATATAATGACATGTATGATTTATTTTATGAGTTTACTTTTTTGATTCAAGTTTTTGTTTTTAAAAAATAAATACTATTTTTTTATTTATTTTTCTTTATTATTGAGTTAATTTATTATCAAGCTTTTTAACTTGTTTTTTTCTTTTATAAGTTAACCTATGTTAACTTGATAGATTAAATATTTTTTTATTCTAATATTAAATAAAAAATATTTAATGGCTAAAATTTATTTTTTTAGAAGATATATCACTAATGCTTGAATTTTTTTTCATGCTTTAAAAACTTTTTGATAACACCCATGGCTGCCAATGTATTAGTTAAATGGCTATTTGGTACAGAAAGCTTAAAAAAATGACCTATTTTTTCCATCACTTTCAACTGCTCTGTTATTTTTATAATGTTTTTTAAAAGTAATTTTTTTAAAAAATATTAATATATTTTTATTTTTTAAAATTTATTTTTTACATTAAATAATTTAAAAATAATTAAAAATTAAATTTTTTCAAAAATAGTTTTTTCACGAGCGTTCCTTCAGGAATGGACGGTCAGCAAAAGTTTTTGTATCATAGTCACAGACTGTAATAAAATTGATATGGTTGTCGTCCAAGACTACTTTCCGACTACTTTAATATTACTTGAATTATTGAAAGGGCCCATGGTGGCCTCAGTCCCCACAAAAGATCGTGATCTTGCGATGACCTTCATCTCTCTCGCTCTCTCTCTCTCTCCCTCCCCGCCCGAAGATAACCAGAACACTAATTGTTAATTCCCAATAAAAATCAAAAGCGAAGAAAATGAAAATTCAAGCTGTACTGGTGGATATCAAAACGCAGAAAATAGCTTGGAAAATTATACTCCTGAAATGACAAACCTATACAATAAATATCATGGCCTTACCGTCACATGCAATGGATTACCCTTTGATATTTGATGCTGTACATGGCGTTCATTTGATAACCAAGAATACAGATGAAGAAAAGACAGTCCTTTCTTATCACTAGCCACTGGTATCAAACCAGAGTCCAGGGCAATTCACTAAACCAATGGGACTTTTGCATCACTTCAACTTTTCTTCATGATTTGTCAAGGAAGCAAGGCTACACTACAAAATAGGCTTTGAAAATTTACTTGAGGAGAGTTTCCTCTGAGAAAAGCGTTCGATCTTTAACTGAAAGCTATGCTGTATAGTTAGCTACTTATTTGAAATTATTAATGCCCATTTTCTCCCACGTATTTATCTGCTATTTTAAACTATGTGGTCTTGCTGATTGCTTCAGCCTGTGTGGAGTGCAGTTTAAACTGAGATCATCTATTTTTTTAATATTTTCAAATCATTTTGATATTTCTGAAGATAATATAACTTAAGGGTTGAAAACTCAGTATGAGATCTCTCGGAGAATTAATGGATACACGAGTGGTTTATTAGCTGCAAGTTGCTCGATGTTCAAGTCATTCTGTACTCAGGATCGTACTGAGGAAATACGAGTTCTAAAAATGATTAAAGAAAAGCTAACGTAATGGCCGTAAGGATGTGATTGATTAGTTGAAATTTGTGATTCAATTATTATAATCAGTAAGAACCCACCATCTTTCTTAATCAACAAGTTTAATTAAATTATAGATGTTTTTTCCCCAGAGGGGAAGTCTATCATTCTATAAGAACGATATGTAATGAATAAAAAACATATGCAGAACAAGTGGGTGTACCAAATAAATAAAGCAACCCTTGTCCTGGAATCTTGGGATCATTAATCTGTTTCATATTTCAGCATTTTGGAACCGATTTCGCTGCTGTTGGTTGGATGGATTTTGATTTTTTTATTAAAAATTATTTCTTAATTATTTTAATATACTGATATCAAAAATAATTTTAAAAAATTAAAACAATATTATTTTAATAATCTCAGAATAAAAAAATATTTTAATAAGAAGACAAACCGGACCAACCAGTGATGTACTTAGATTGACTTACAGAAGCCAACCCAGAAGGCAGCAGATTTTCACTTAGATATTCAGAACTAGGTTTTTGTTTTTTTGACGAAGTTGTAAGAGTCCAGTAGACTTTGAGGTAGATATACACAGTGACAAATATCCCTCTGGAATTCCCTGTTCCTTCCCGTCCATTACCGCTATGATTAATGTGTTGTGTTCTACATGCCATAGTTGCTGGAAGTGAGGATGCATGTGATCCTCCACCTGTTACGCACTGGAAAATTGGGTAACAAGAGATTGAATGCAGCCATGCTCAGCTGGTAGCAAATATGGGCACCGACTATGAGGAGGCGTTCTAGAATGTTTGACCGAACGCGGCACCATAATCCTTCGATTGTGGGCTCGGTGCTGTACGTTAGTTCATAAACGGGTTACATTATCCAATGATTTTGTTTGCTTCTATATATTTAATTTATCAATAAAAAAATATTTATTTTTATTTTTAATTAAATATGTAATTAATAAGTTTAGAATAAATATGAAATCTATAAAATAAAAATATTTTACAGATAAAATTAAAAATTTATTGTAATCATGTGATTTTTATTATATCAAATTATTATTAACTTAATTGGTTAGATTCTAAATTTGCTCTTCAAAAATTACCGGTTCGAATCTACAATAAGACTGTTAAAGGCTTATATAATTGTTAATTTTAAAATCTGTAGAATTAGTTGAGGTATGTCGCTGTTGATCTAAAAAAATATTGTTTTTAAATGTTCATATTAATATTTTATTAAAACTAAATATTAATTACAACTGTTAAGATTTTTATATTTTATTTCTCTTCAATTATATATTTTAAAAACTCATTTATTATCTTTTTACCAGCTAACTTGAATATGTATTTTTTTCACTTTATTGATGTGTATTTAAATATTAATTGATAGTTAATAATATAAAATAAATTATTTATATCTTTAAAACTTTATTTATAACAATAAAAAAAATTAATTAAAAAAAACCCTCAAAATTAAAAACCTTTTTTTATGTCCGAACATTATTAAAGGTAGAAATCACCTTTATTAAGTTACTCTGCAGGAACTAAATATATAAGCATTTTAACTAACAACTTTTTTTTTTTTTGCAACCTTCTCTTTCATCCCTAAATTTTTAATTGGTGTTTTAAAACCCAGCCTGACTTGGCGAGTTAACCCGCGACTTGAGGCCGGAACCAGACAGGATTAATAAAAAAATAAAATGAGTCATGATCCAGTGTGACTCAGCCGACTTGACAGGTTGATCTGGCAACCCTACTGACCGGCAAAACTCAGTTGCAACCTGTTGATTTTTATTTATTTATTTATTAAAAATAATATTATTTTAAATTATTTTTAAAATAACAATTAACCTGACTGACTCAGTTAAAACTTGAAATCCAAATCAGCCACCAGAACATGTTTAAAAACTGTGCTTCTAATGATAAAAATATAACAATGACAAAGTTTAAGAATAAAATATAATAACATAACGGAACAGAACGTAGACCGCAAAAAAATAAATAGAGATTGAATGGAACTTTACAGTGTGAATTATTGAAGAGGACATTAATTCCTACTTTATGTCAATTTTGATCCATAATTTGTCAATTTAATTTTTTTTAAAGACAATGAAGTTTTAAAGGTATAAATGGTGTTTTTTTTATTCGTGTTTTTGGATGAAAAGGTGGTTAAAATTTTAGTTTTTTTATCCAATATGCTGGATTCTTATTTTCCGGTCATGGAGAGTCAAGTTTGATGGCTTTAAAATTGAACCCGGCAATGACACGTTGTCTAGACAAGTAGACAACATGTCAGTGCCTTTTTTTTTTTTTTGTTTTCTCAAAAATAGACAGACAACGTGCGGCCTTTATAAATTTTTTTGGTATATGGGCTTGGTTTGTTGGGGACAAACACTTGGATTTCTCTTTGTAAGGATCAGGTGCAAAAGCGAAGGTCCAGAATGCCTAGCCTATCACTTATTTATTTTATTGTATAATAAAATATTTTTAATTAGGATTGTTATAATAAAATTTATAAATTGACCAATTATGCCTTGCTTTTCAAATGAAATTTGGTATTCTTCGTATAATAGTGTTTTTCAATTGATATAAAATATATATCTATTTTCTAATATATTTTTTAAATTGATTATTTTTGTTATTTTTTATATTGTTGAGTCAGAATTATCATGTCATAATTTTTTGTTTCTAGTTTTTCAATTTATATATAACACTAATTTTTTATTTAAAAGATTCATTACAATGAAAAAAATGTTTTCAATAGGACAAAAACTTGATTAACGAACGGGGGTTTTCACCAAAGAAAATTGTTCTTTTCATTGATTTAAATCATTTGAATTTTGCAAATATATTTTTTGTATAAATTAAGTCATTTTAATTATGAAAAACATTCACTCTGATTATTGTATAATTAAATAAAAATAGGTTTCAAAATCATCATCCCAATACAGAGCACCGTACACACCTAGTTAATTAAGCTTCTTCTTCTTCTTCTTTTTTTAAATAATATTCTTACTGGATGCATTTCCTAAAAATTCATTTGATAAGTGGTGCGAGACCCAGTAATCAAGCACTGGTTAAAAAATTTATAGAAGTTCATACAAACAAATATATCATCCATCACCGAGATATGAACAGCATTAACTGATATGAGAAGAACGCAAGGGAAGAGAAAGGAGACGCGGTTTTTTTACTTTCGGTTTCGCCTTCTTCTCTCTCTATCTTCTAAGCACCGCGGCTGATCCCATAGATAAACAACAGCAGGCAAAACAAAGCAAGAGCATTTATTTATGTATGGTTATAGGGCGGATGCCACAGCAGCTAAAATGTGTATTATTGTTTTTTTCTTTCTATTTTGGTATATTTTACGAAGCAGATTACTACTAGTGGATAAATCGAAAAGAAGGAAGCTAGATCCATTGGCTCAGCTCTTTCCCTGCCAGCAATCCCTTCCTTTCATTGCAGTATCATTTTTTTTCTTACAGTCAAATAGTTTCTTCCAAGAAAAGGCACTAGAAATGGGTGGTCCTCGACTTTCTCAGAATGTATGTTCCATGGGAGAATTCCTAAATCAGCGTCTTGCTAAATCAATTTACAACCAAAGCTGCAGCCGGTTTTTGTCCTTTTCTTTCCTGTTGGGCTTTCAGTGCGGTTCCTGTTATAGAAGCTATAGTTTGTGTTCGCTAATGGAAAGCCCAATAAACTTTGTCCACTGAGTTGTCTTCAAATGACAGAAGCAAAACCTTGATGTTTCTGGTTCAAGCATGCGGCACCTGTGACCTGCATGAGTTGCTTCTTATCCATCAAGTATCAACATTCACTTCTGATACTCTATCTTTTGATGGTATTCGTACGTTATCATAACTAATAAGAGCATCTCCAAGGAAAGAAGCTATTTTCACATAGAGAAAAACCATTTGTATTTTAATATATTTGATGTTCAAATAATGTCATCATTTCTTAGCATTGACTGAACTACTCATACGTAATTAATGGCAGAGCAGTATTGTACATCTGGTGCCTGTATGTTTTCCACATAAATTTGACTTGTTGTCTTATGTTCTCTAGATATGACATACGGTGGATGCAGTCGAGTAGAAGGACAGAAATACAGGTTTTATCGATCAAGTTACTTAATTGTTATGATATTATGCTTTCATTATCTTCTCATACCAAGACAATATGGCCATGTGAACAGCACTGTTATGGCCATAGTTTCAGAGGCACGACGTATTATTAATCTTGGCAGCAGGGTGCGCATAGTGAAGATGGCGATCTAGGCTGGGAAGCCAGCTGAAGCTGCATGGGACATTGGAGCTTTGCTCGAAAGCTGCCACGACGTAGCAATTAGTTTTGTCAGGAGGGAAGCTGATGATTGTTGTGAATCTTCTGGCTTCAAAATCTTATGGATTGCAAATGGATCAGAGTAATCCGTTACCTTTTCTTCCCTCTGTTTCATCCTCTTATTTCCATTAAAACGCTACTCTGTTAGCAAATAAAATCACAAAAAATATGAAAAAAAATCAACCAAATAAATAAGAGCGAGATTCGAGCCCAAATCAAATTGATGAAACAGAGGAAAGAAAAGGTAACGGATGACTCTGATCCATTTGCAATTCATACAAATCCATAAAATCTTGAAGCCATAAGATTCGAGCCCAAATCAAATAAATTGATGCAAACCCAAAGAATCCAATCAATTAAATCAACGCCTAGGATAGGAACTGACTGGTTGTTGATTGCTGACTTTAACCCCGGCTACATGGTGATGTCGCTGTGATGGTGCTCAATTTTTTAGTTTGAATTGCACAACGATGTATAGCATTATGGCCTCAAAACTTGAGCCATTTCTTCTATTTTTTGTTTCTTTTTGCCCTCTATTCACGTATCCTCAACTCCATAATCTCATCAATATCAGAAGCACGCAAATCTCGCCTATCGACTTTCTTCTCCTCTGAGCCTTTACTTTCCTGCTTCTTAGCTGACCGTGATCAAGCGGTTGCTTTGGTGGGAGGACCTTCACATGACCCGACGCCCCTAATCCCATCCCTTTACGATAGCCCATATTTGCCATCATCTTTTAGGCTCTGCCCCGTGCATGATTTTCCATTCCCTCCTGTGCAAACAACTTTGCTCGTCTGGAGTGGTTCGATGGGTAGCTTGTAGTCAGTAGTTCTGTAGCTTTTAGCTGGACCCTATATAGATGGTTCCTGCGTTCCTGCTGATCAGTTTATAAACAATATAAATTAATATGATAATAATATTTGAAAGTTATATTTATGAAAATCATACCATATTTATATAAAATTTATGTAACAATAATTATAAAAAATACATGAGTTTATATAATATATAAAATTTATTGAATAATAATTAAAAAAAATTCAAGACCGTTCTTATTAAAAATTGTATAAAAAACAATTTTTTTAAAAAGTTAATCTATATAAAATTAAAAAAACCACATATAAATCATATATATCTCTCTAAAAACTAAACACACTCAATATTATTTAAAAATAAACACAATCTAATGAAAACATAAACCAAAAATTTATTTGAAAAAAAACACACAAATAATGCATTATTTTCTTAAAAAATAAAAAATAATTAAAAAACATATAAAATAACCAAGCCAGACATTTGTCGGCTGTTATACCAAACACTTGGACCTGGCAAAGATAACTGATCGATATTAGCTTAGGTATTGAAAGCATGCCAAACCCATCTTGGTTGGATCTGATAAGCATGACAAATCCAAGTTTATTAAGCATTACAACATAGAATATTAAAAAATAGCATGTTTTTTTTTTTAAAAAATATGATTGTCCAATTAATCTCAAATGCAAAATTCATTCATGATCCCTTGAATTTAGCAAAATTCAAAAGAAATAATTAAAATAAACAACCCAATGCAATGCAAGAGTATTTATACCAGTTTATAACAAAAAGAAACAACAAAGAAATCATTATCATCTCATGCAAAATCAATAAAAATCCTATCCAACTATACTAGATTAGAACTTTCTCAAGAACAACCATGTAATTGGATACCTTATCGGTAAAACCTATATTTGACTATAATCTCTTTCGTATAAAACAAATCATGAGAATGATAGCCATAATTGTCAAACTCGCGAGTTGACTTGTAAAATCATATAATTTTATGAGTCAACATAGATATATTATGTGAAATTAGATAAAAAACTAAAAAATTATCAAACTCAATTAAAATTAATAATTTAGTAAGCTTAAGTTTGACAAAATTAACAAAAACTATTGACATTTTTTATCCTTCGTCTTTCTTAAAAATAGCTATTCCAAATTAATTAAGTTATTTTATAATTTACTTGAAAAGTAAAAAAATAAATAATTAAATTATGACTTTACCTTTCTGTCCAATGCTATAGAATTTGGAAAATATAGATAACTTGCATGCTTTTGTTTTCAATGAGGTAGGAAAAAAAGTTAAATCAAAGTGATTTTTATTAAAAGAAAGTGAGGGTGGTGGGAGGTGGGGAAGGGAGGAGAATTGGAGCTGAAGCAAGTGCTAAAGAGTGTAGCTTTTATGAGATACGAGGGTTCAATGGGGATGGCAACCAGGCAATGAGCAAAAGCCATGAAAAGGATACTGAGTTGTTACTTGTGACAAAAAGAGTACAGGAGATGAGCTTGAAAATAAAAGAAGAGAAGGAAAAAGAAGACTGATGACAATGATGATTTGAGAAAGAGAGCGAGAGAGATTGTGATTGCATGGATGGCACGTGCGAAACAATCATTTATCATGTCACTTTTTCCTTTTTTTTAAAGAATTTAAAAAATCAAAAATCAAAATTTTTTTTTCAAATACAAAAATAAATAAACTTGTCAAACCCATGTGAAGTTAATTTTTTCATAACATTAAAAAAATATATATGGAACATCAATGATTTTAAATATGTAAAAAAAATCTAAAACTAAGGTAATGGAATGTACCATTTATATTGTTAGAAAAACAATCAAAATAGCAAATTAAAAAACAATATAAAATAAATATCTTGTATTTATACTTAATATAATTAAAAAAATACTTATAAAAAACTAAGTTCAATAAAAATAAAAAATAAATATAACACCACATGGATGAATTCCTGGGAACAAACAATATTAGTATTAGTATTAATAATAGCACTAATATTTAAAATATTTTCTTTGATATTAGTAGTGACACTAATAATTTTCTTGATGATACTAATATGGATAAATTATAAGGAATAATAAAAACAATAACATAAGTTTTAGTTTATATGAATCACTAGCAGATTATTTATTTTAAGTTTGTTAACTGTTAATTAATAAAAAATTTATTTAAATTATGTATGAATTTTTATTTGAATTATATATTTTAATGTGTCTGAATAATCTATAATTTTTTTATATATAATTTTATAATTCAAATTTATTTTATATTTTTTATGTTATGTTAAAAATAATATATTTTTAATAATTTTGATAATAACCTATCAAATACCCACTAACAATAAATAACTTGACAACTTACAGCACATAACCCATACCACCGGAAAAAAAAAGAAGCAAAATAGAAACAATTCATAACTTGTTATGATTTCTCCACCACAGACACCACCCCAACTCACAACAAAAACACGCAGACTCTAATGTACATGATCGAGCTCTTTTAGTTTTTTCTTCTTCTGTAATTGTAATGTAATGTAATGATCTGAAATATTGGAGAAATCCCATAAAAGATTATCAATCATAGGACAATTGCCTGAATTTATGTGTATTTTTAGTCCCTTTCCTCATGTTCCTACGGTTGTGCTGGTACAACAAGCTGTAAAGTTTATAATTACAAAGAATATAAGTATGCTTCTGGGTTATTTGGTTGGTGTTCTCTTGCAAATGAATGAGATGGGTGTTTGAATTCTATTGATGGGAAAAGGATGAGTGTAATATTTAATATAAAAAGCATTTTTGTTATTAAACGAAATATATAAGTAATATTGTAATAATTATATATTAAGATATTAAGTGTTAACACATTAATTTTTCAAAATTCAATAGAATAAAATATAAATGCCGGGTAATTTTTCTATTTTGAAAACAGGTTCGATGGTCATGACGTGTGTCTAACACATTGAAGGTTCAAACGACAAGTTAATTCTACAACATCCACCGACACATCATTCAGCGTTGAAACCGCCAGAAGCATCTCCTGACCCCACGCCACCCCCCATCCCTACGCCAATTCCCAAACTCTCTGTCACCATCAAATCACAACCAATCATCATTCACCTCCACATCATTTCCTCTGTTCGCATTGGTCCATTTCTTCCACGTCACCATTCCATAAATCTTCGGACACTAATCTAGAACCTTCATCCTTTATAAGCCCCACAATAATAATAAAGAAATTCACAACCAAATCAATTTTCGCTCCAGAAGCATCAACTTACCGATTCTATTGATCTCCCCTCTACTCTTAACCTCCACCGGTTCCGATATCAATGGCAATCCAATCATCATGCCGCTACCTAACCCTAATTTCCCTCGTATTCACAACTCTGTCCTTTACCGCAGCTCTGTTCTCCGCACCGGACATCAATTCCCCTCCCCATCCAAAAGCAATCTACGTAAGTAGTTAACTTCACAAACTGCAAAATTCTTTAGCTGCACCTTCCCATGTCTTTATTCTAATGACAATTTTTTATTTTTGTTGCTGTAGGATTTGAAGGAAGCGATTGTGAAGGGCTTAGGGTTTCAAGCGGATGATTTCAAGATATCTGGTTTTGATTTGAGAGACGCACTCGTGGGCCATTCGGTGGCTTATGAATTTGATGTGGAAGTTGATAATAAGGTGTTTCCGTTCAAGTTATTGGAGGATGTGAACCGGTGGGAGTTTGTTGATTTGCCTATTTTTAGAGTTGAAGACCCGATTAGACCGGGTGATGTAAACGGGTTGGTGGAGCAGAAAAAGGATGGCAATGGATCACCTGTTTTAGCTCCGTTTCAGCTTGCTGGACCCATGGAGATATGGATTCAGGATGCCAAAGATATGCGCCTTTCATTGCCGGTATGTGATTTAATCGATTTCGATTTTATTCTAGTTCATTCGGGCTATTTTCGACAGATAGAATTTGGTAGTTTTTATTTATTTATTTTTAAAGGAGTTTATGAAGGGTCTGTTTTAGGTTAGGCATGTTTTTGTTACAATGATTTTGGGTCTTTCTATTTGCCCGATATTTTTACCCCGAGTTTTCCATAAGAAATTATTTTGAATTTCAGTAGAGAAGCTGAAAAAAATAATTTCCTTTGTCTGCAGCACGATGTTGATGCTGGTGTTTTGAAAAAAGTAATTCTGGCTGATGGCGCTGTGGTTACGGTGAAGGGTGCGAGATCAGTTAGTCTGCGTCACCCTGTTGATCTTCCATTGCCTCTAAATCGAACTCAATCTGGTTTTGCTTCTGGTCTTCTTGCCTTAGCTGAACAGCTACGTCGTGCTGCTCGCTCTGAAGAAGCTTCCCCCCTCTCCCTGCGCATTGTTGGGCCCACGTCACTCACGTCTCCTTCCTCATCATCACAATCTTCCAATAACAGGCTCAAGCTGAAGCGCCTTGCTCCTGGACTTGTGGAACTATCCTCGCCTGCAAAATCCCAACCTGTTGATTCCCTCCCCGCTGTTGATTTGGAACGTGTTACAACTGTCCTGACTCCCAAACATTTCACAACAATGTGGCCATTTGTTTCTGTGAACGGCTCGAACTCAAATTTGGTTGGTTTCGAGAAATTGCTTGCCTCGGTTTTGGGGTCCAAGGCTAATAAGAAAGGTTCCTTAAAGTTGTTGAAGGCAGATGTGTCAGCTCAGACATTTGTTAAGATAGGTTTTGGTGTTGAGAAGTTGTTGAAAGAAGGAGATGGGCTTGATTTGGAGGCTGTTCCTTGGTGGAGGACGAAGCCTGAGAGTGTGAGGATGCATTTTGAGGTATTGGCTAAGGTCGATGGCCAAAAGGTTGTTCCAGAGAGAGTGGTGCAGGTTAATCCTGTGATTATAGAGGACACCGTGGCTTCTCATCTGCTTACGGGAAATGTGAGCATGTCCAGAACTCCTGTTGTTCACCCTCCTTCCAATCCTTTCACCACTTAAACCATTGGCCGGGGACTTAATTTTGGCAAATTTGCTGGAGAAACTGTAAATCCCCCCCCCCCCTTCCAGTTATACACAATGAGATAGTAGGTAGATGTAAACGAAGACCTGAAGAGGTCCTTATTGTTTGTTCTACGAGTGATAATATGAGAGCCTTCATCTTGTGGTGTTACTTGTTAATCATGTGTTGTTATCAACCTTTTCCCGGTAGTGTAAGCCACACCCCTGGAACTCTTTCGGGAGCTATGGTCTTGCACGTTACACATAATTTTTATTCATGATTATTTCCAAATTCCATTAGCTCCCTGGAAATATTGGTTGTAAAATTAATTGAAAGTGTTGGTGATATATCAGCTCAACAGAGGACTGGCTGATCAAGCTTTGGCCTGCAAAATCCATTGCAACAGGGGCATTATCAAGATGGCGTCCACTAAAATAGACATTATTCCACATCCATGGAATGCAGATGAAGGTTCCACGTGGGGAAACAAGGCTACTTGTTTGTAACTCGCAAGCCAGCGAGAGAAGGGTATTGTACTCTGGAGTCTGGGAATTTCATTGATCAATTGACTTCGTCCTTGGGTGGGGAGAATGGCGTGTTTCTACAGGTAAAGATCGATTTAGGATTTCAAAAATACTGAAAATTATACTTGATACTCCGATGATATTACATCAATTCAAGCCATAAAAGATGATCGAGAATTACAAACTCTTCGTGAGTTTCAAATCGGCAAATATCAAACTGGTCTGGATACAAGAAACTAGTCGATAACTTTACATAATTTGCTTCACTTCGATTGAAACTACTTCCTGATGAAGGAAATCCCCTTTTGAATGCTTTCCGCCAGCTCCTTTTTCACCTTTTGCAATCCCACCCTGTTAAATATTATTACAAGATCAATTTTTTTTGTTTATTTCTTTCTACCAACGAAGGAAAGCCAGTTGAGTAATTAAATGTTTCTTCATACCTCTCATATTCGTTTAGGGGACCAAGTTGATAGACTTCCTCAGCTCCTCGACGGCCAAGCCGTACCTTGGTCGCGAAGAATGGAAGTTCTGTCACCTATTATAATCAATGTGCTTGTTATTAGAAGGTTAAAATAGAAAGTTTAAGGCTCTGACAAAAGGAAGGATTTCAAAAGAATACCTCAGAAGCTACAAATGCACATTCCACAACACCAGCATCTCCCCTCAAGCCACGGAGGCAGGCATCTGCAAATTTCACAGCTGCATATGCCTGCACAATTATGTAACCTTGTCTTCATTTTGGTCATTCATTTTTGCAATCAAAGTTGGAGAATGAACAAAAAGAAGGAATAGATTGGCTAACCATTGACAATGTTGCAGAGCCAGCCCCAGCTTTTGCCTACCAATAAAAAAAACATTGTTTAATGTACTTTAACCGATCTACTAAATCCAAATGGAAAGGAAGCGGCAACTAGTAGAAGCAGTTTGAGGAGCTCATATGCTGGGAACCATCAACTTAAGAACAATTGCACTAAGAATTCATGTAGTAGCAGCGTGGCACTTTCCATCGAAGCTCAATCAGGATTTAGCAAACATCATAACAAAAACACGTGGTGCTATACAAGCAATCAAAACTCTACAATAACAGGTGAAAATGAATTTCTGAACTACAATTACAGCAAAAACAATTCAAATAGTGTGGAACCGTGAGATTGAGCTCCATCTAAGAAAGTACTGTAAAATGTTTAAGGGTTAACAGAAGAACTAAATGGTAAAGTTTGGAAGCTTCGGACTTTATGATCAACAAAGATGCAGCAGATGAAATTCGTAAAACTTTTCTTCAATAAAAATATCGATTTCTGCCAGTGCAATCGAAGATACCTCCATCCTTATCCATGTCCACTTGGAATTTTATGTTCGATTTGCAATAACAAGCTGTTATAGCGCATGCTAATCAATATCAGAGCACTGAAAAATTACCAGAGAGGTGGTAACATATTGTATGTTAAACACTGGTTGGTTCTCTCTCTCTCTGCCCAAGCAGATGACACTCAACAGAACACTTGGAACTTGGAAGGGTCTAATTACATCCAGTGTTGAAACCCAACGTGCTCCAAAAAAATAAAAATAAAAATATTACCTGAACAACCTCTGTTCCACCATCTTGAATTCGTTTTGTCAGGTATTCAGTTTCTTCAGGGGTGAAAGAGGAAGGGGGCTTAACCTGCAAATAGGGCATCAAGTCATTGCATTAAATGCATTCACTTCATAATGTGCCAGATTTTTAACATCTAAATTGGTGTGAAAATTTTCTCAAAACAATCTACACTACCTGCGACAGAAGGGGCAAAATTGTAACTCCGGCATGGCCTCCAACGACTGGAACATCAAGTTCCCTAGGATCAAGTCCCAGAACTTCTGCCTGCAAAGAAATCAGGGAACAGAATGTAGAAAGCTCATAAAAGTAAAAAAAAAAAAAAACATAAAAGGTCCATTTGGTGTTTCAGTAAGAAATATTCTAACTGGTCTGGCAGATTTTAACTACCTTAAATGTCAGTGCGTAAGCAATACAAGGGCAGAAAATTATTAGCTAGTCCATTTCGTTGATGACATACCACGAAAGTGTTTGCTCTCACAACATCAAGCATTGTAACTCCTAGAAGTCGCTTTGGATCGTAAGTTCCAGCTTTCTTAAAAACCTCTGCTGCAATTGGAACTGTAGAATTAACTGGATTGCTGATCAAGTTGACAATCGCATTGGGGCAGCACTTTGCTACTCCCTCGCAGAGAGTTCTGACGATCCCAGCATTGATGTTGAAAAGATCATCTCTAGTCATTCCAGGCTTCCTTGGCACACCAGCAGGTATGATCACAAGGTCCATCCCTGTAAGAGCACTCTCAAGCTGTGGCTGCCCTAGGAAACCCCGAACCTAGAAAACCAAATAGTATAACATAGCTATCAAATGCTTTCAAGACTACATGACAAAGTTTGAAATCATGAATAAAACTTCTGTTACTTGGATGAATGATTCTTACCCTTTGGATTACATTAGAAACAGTTAAAAAAATGCCTTATAAAAACATAAAACAAGTGATAATTTGCTCCTAACCAAGAACATTACAATTCCAAGATAAAAGGATTGCATTCCATTACAGTCAGACATGACCACATATATTTAAGATATTAAAAAGAAAAACATAGCCAATGATGGACTAATAAATTACCACAGCACCGGTGTCCATGTGACTAATATCAGCAGTGACCCCGGGAGCATTCACAACATCATAGAGGTGAAGAACTGAGACCAAAGGATTCATCTTCATTAGCATTGCAAGAGGTTGGCCAATCCCTCCAGCAGCACCCAAGATAGCCACTTTGAACCCAGGCGCTCCTCCTTTTGCTCTGCAATCGGTTCTCTTCAAAACACAGCTTTCCTCCATCTATTGAAACATTACCCACAGATCTTTTTCAAGAAAAAGTCCCAACTTACTTGAAAATCACGTAGCAGGGTATGCACATATATCAACGGCAAAACAAGTCAAGAGATAAAGCAAAACGAAGACCTGTGAATTTGGAGGTTGGAGATGAGCTGATAACCTTGCAATCCTTTGGTTAGCCACCGACTCCATAGCTAGGTGCTTTGCAAAACTGGCAGGCGAGAAAATTGTTTTGGTATTGCTGTACTTGCACGCCTATATGAAGCAAAGAAGGGGTGGAGTGGATTTATTACTCAAGAAAATATTTTTTGTAGATAAATGGCAAATATAATTTTTGTGGAAACAAGTTTTTGAGCCCTTATCTCATCTGAATCTCTCAAAATGTACGTGGCTATAATATTCTTCGCAGATTATGTTTCTTTTTTCCCCTCAAACATTTGTTTGGTTTCTCCTGAATTTTGATAGAGCAATAATGATCTCATGGCATTCCAAGAGCTCGCATTTAGTTAATATTATATATTAAAAATAAAATATATTAAAAAAGTTAAAGATTCAATTTAATATAATATAATATTTTTAAATTTTTTATAATTTTTAGAAAGCGTTTTTCATTTAAAATAAATAATTTTTTTTATAATCCAGGTTAAATTTTTCATTGATTATAAAATATTTTACATTGATTGAATTTTTTAATAATAAATAAATACATAAAAATTTAAAAATTATTTCATAAAACAGATAAATCTTATATCTTAGCATTACTCTCAACAGCTACAAAACTATAGAACAATGAGAGAACCTACGATAATAAATACACCAACTCTATCTTACCCTTATAGAATCCACACTAAACAAGAAAAATCATGATATAATTTAATTTTCTTAACAAATTCTAAGTGATTTTATCATGTCAAGCATTTCTTTACCTCTATTTTTATAATTAAAAATTGATAACTAGTTTATAAAATAACAATAATAATCATAGTTCTTATGCTTAATCCTATGGTCATCTTATATAAAAAATTAGATTATAGATTTTGATCAGGCCAACCATTTTTTTATATAAAACAAAAAAATATCATTTTTATTAAAAAATAAATAATTAATGGTTACAATTAGATTTTTAACCCCTAATTCTAACTTTTTTTTTTATTTTTATTTTTTAAAATTTAGCCTGGTTTTGACCTGGATTAACTTGTGGGGCCGGGCCGAGTTTTGAGAACTGAGGTAATGATTCCATTAGTTTGTTTTTCCTCGCCAATTCAAACTGCCTGGATTAAAAGCCCAGTTATAAACCCCCAACCCAAGCCCTATCTCACTCTACTCCCTTAATTGGGCTATTCTAGCCCAAACAGTCAAGGCAAGGAGCCTGACAAACAAGACCCGACAGAGTTCGGTGGTACTGTGCTTTCATTTCAAGGTCGGTCCCACTACCCTAGCAAGGTTGGCAGGCCCAGGCCCAGACGATAGGGTTCGGTTTGACGGTTTGACTACGGGCACATTGCTTTTCTCAAGTTCATTGAACCATCTGAATGGTCCAAAATATCAATCCAAAGTTAGGCCTCAGTCTTTGACCGCAAGGCAGTCCCTCGCCTCTCTCTCGCATTGATTTCTCGTGGCCACCATGCAACTTGTTAGTAGTTTATTAGACCGCAGGCAGGCTGGCCTTCTCCAGAATTTCTCTATCAGATAGACTTCAGATTTCCCGTCACGGACAGGCAGAGCGGAAGGAAATCACCCCTCCATGATTTGTAATGCTGTTGAGGAACAAATACACCCTGCATACAATAACTTTATTTATTAAATATCACTGATCAGGCAATTATTTGTCAATGAGTGCTTTTACTTTCTAGATATCATCATGCTCTGCTTTGAAGTTTGAACTTTGCAAAAGACAATATGGTTTCTTAACATGAATGATTGCATCGAAGGTCGCATCCTCGATTCGGTAGGTGGTGCATGGATATCGAAGTAATTTCCATTTAAAAAATGGTTTCTATAAAAAATAAATTATTGAAAGGAATATAATTTTTTGATGTTTCACGTTACTATGAAAAGGATTTGAAAAATGATTTTCAGTTTTTTGTTTTATCGTAAAAAATAACCTATAAAGATTATTTTTAAGTTTACTAAGAAAACAAAAATTAAATTTGATAAATAAAATATTTAAAATAAAATATATAAAAAATAACATTTCCGATCTTTAAAAAAAAAGGTTCTAGAAAGTGTTTTTTAGAGAAACTAAAATAAAAATATTTTTTAATCCAAAAGTGTTTTTTATTTACTGGTTTTTAAGGTTATTTGAGGAGTGGGGAAACTAGTTTTTTGGAAAACATATTTAATAAAATATTATATATTTGGTTAGGAAATGATAGATATGCTGAAAATATACGTATGGCCTTTCTCGAATCTAAATCAATCGATTCATAAGATAGAAAAATGATTCGTTTTGTGTTGGCTGTCTCATTCTACTGTATTCTTATCATCTCTTCACCGCTCTTCCACTAAAAAAATATTTGCAACGAGGAGGGCCAGAAATCCGTCTACCTACTACAGATGATCTTGTTCGTTGTTGTGTATCTGCTGCATGCTCAACGATCTTTTAGATTTATCAGCAACCCTTGGACTTTACTGTGATTAAAATCTCAGATCATAAAGTTGGCCTTTGCATCTCTCTTTTTTTTGTTTTTTCTCTCTGTATATATCACTGAGGTTGTATCATTTATATAGACATTCTTTTTCCTTGGAATCATGGGAAAGAAATGCACGAAGAACCTTGCTGGGCACTGGAAAAACAAAACAAAAAAAAAAAAGAGAGAGAGAAATTTTGGGGTTGGCTGGCTTTGTAGCTCAAAACTGTTGAGTCTTTTTAGTTTTGAATTAATTTTTATACATTTTTTTTATTGTTTTGAAAGACTAATAATAAAAATAATTTTTTAAAAAAACAAAAAAATATTGTTTTATTATATTTTTATACTCCCAAGCATACCCAAAGTAACAACTGGATGTCATTCAATCTTCTTGTCGACTAGGGTGGCACGCGAGGACTTTCAAGATGCTTGGTAGAGAAAGAACAAAACAGGCTAATTACTAATTAAATATTACTATAAGGGAATAACACACATGCATGCTAGAGGTGGTATTCTTTGAACCCAAAAACAACAACAAAAAAAAAAAGAGAAGTTTTTTTACATATATATACATGAAACCTTTAATTCAAACCACAAATTAGCCCTCGAGCCAAATCATATATCTCAATTCAATTTCTTTTAATTTTTTTTTTTGAGTATCCAAAGTTTTTAAAAAATCTGGATTGAGTCTGCCCTCTGAAAATAACGTAGTTTTTTACACATAAAAATAAAACTTGGACGGAATTTACCCCTGTTTAAGAAAACTTGGACGGAATTTATTTAATCAAGACCTTGAAAAAAAAAAAAACCCTTGAAACTCAATAAGATCCCGGTTATATGTGGTGGGCTTGCGTGATTGGCCATTTCGATCTTCCAAGTCGGTGTTAATAAAGTGATGTTGCGTCAACAAGGTAGACAAAAGCACGAAACACGAGGATCATCCACCCTACAAGGCCACAGCATCCAAAAGGTGGACGAATACAAAAGGCGAGTACCAGTCAACAGTCTTTAATACCAAATTTTTCCCAAGCGGCAGCCATATAGCCCTCCTCCATGCATAAGTCAACCTCGGCGGCCATATGCTTCCATCTCCTGCTCAACATCCCTTTCCTTGCCCCCAACTAAAAAGTAAGAGTTGCTTATCTTGGCGGAACAACCACAGAGATCCCAAAAATGAGTTATTATTGCTTTTATCCTTAACAGCTAAATAATAATTCCATGGCAAACTCTTCAAGGTTGGACTCGCTACGTGGAATATCATTATCTCTTCAACTAAATTATGTTCTTTGTCTCATGTGAACCGGCCTCAAAATTCAAGCCCACCTCGTGCCGAACTATGTGATAGTTCAGTTTACTCTGCATTACATTTCCACGCTTCTCTTCCTCCACAGACTAACCAGAAGAGCACCTCACTCCCTCCTGAACCCCCCACCATTCCTAGACCTCATCGGCCAAAATGTCGGTCCAATATTTCTGGCAATGGATTTCTTTGCTATTTTTCTATCTAACATTGATCATGCTCATTTCTCCGACAAAATCAGATGATCAGTTTCAAATACTTTTGAAGTTCAAGTCTGCAGTTCAACATTCAAAAACAAACGTGTTCACCACATGGACACGGAAAAATTCAGTGTGCAACTTCACTGGAATTGTTTGTAACGAGAATGGATTTGTCTCCGAAATCAATCTTCCTCAACAACAACTAGAGGGTGTTCTTCCATTTGATGCAATTTGTGGACTGCCATCGCTAGAGAAAATCTCAATGGGGTCAAATTTTTTGCATGGTGGCATCACCGAGGACTTGAAACATTGTACAAGCTTGCAGGTCTTGGATTTGGGTAACAATTCGTTTGCTGGGAAGGTGCCTGACTTGTTTACTTTACAACAGTTGAAGATCTTGAGTTTAAACACCAGTGGATTTTCGGGGCCTTTTCCGTGGCGTTCATTGGAAAATCTTACCAATCTTGCCTTTTTAAGCCTTGGTGACAATCCATTTGATGTAACAAGCTCATTTCCTGTTGAGCTTTTAAAGCTTGACAAGTTGTACTGGCTTTATCTGTCAAACTGCAGCATTAAAGGGCAGATACCAGAGGGCATTTCAAATCTTACACTGCTTGAAAATCTTGAACTCTCGGACAATCAGTTGTTCGGAGAGATCCCAGCGGGGATTGGGAAACTCAGCAAGCTTTGGCAACTTGAGCTTTACAATAATTCCTTGACAGGAAAACTTCCTACGGGATTTGGAAATCTAACAAGTCTAGTGAATTTTGATGCTTCAAATAATAGGCTTGAAGGTGAACTCGTGGAGTTGAAACCCTTGAAACTCCTTGCTTCCTTGCAACTCTTTGAAAACCAATTCACTGGCGAGATTCCTGAGGAGTTTGGTGAACTCAAGTACCTTGAAGAGTTCTCTCTTTATACGAACAAGCTCACCGGTCCACTTCCTCAAAAACTAGGCTCGTGGGCAGATTTTGCTTACATTGATGTTTCAGAGAATTTCTTGACAGGTCCTATTCCTCCAGACATGTGCAAGAACGGCAAAATGACTGATCTTCTGATTCTGCAAAACAATTTCACAGGCCAAGTCCCAGAAAGCTATGCGAATTGTAAGTCTCTTGAACGCTTTCGTGTAAGCAAGAATTCTCTTTCAGGTTCTATTCCTGCCGGAATATGGGGTATGCCAAACATTTTCATTGTTGATTTTAGTATGAACCAATTTGAAGGTCCTGTGACACCTGATATCGGCAATGCAAAGTCTCTTGCTCTAGTAAATTTAGCTAACAATCGGTTTTCTGGTACATTGCCTTCTACCATTTCTCAGACTTCTTCATTAGTGTCAGTCCAGTTGAGTTCAAACAGATTTTCCGGTGAAATCCCTTCAACAATTGGTGAATTGAAGAAACTGAACAGTCTTGTTTTGACTGGAAATATGTTCGCCGGTGACATACCAGACTCATTAGGTTCATGTGTCTCTCTCACTGATATAAACCTCTCTGGCAATTCGTTTTCTGGGAATATCCCAGAGAGTCTTGGATCTTTGCCAACTTTAAACTCCTTGAATTTGTCCAACAACAAACTTTCTGGTGAAATTCCAGTTTCTTTGTCACATCTAAAACTAAGCAACCTTGACCTATCAAATAACCAGTTGATTGGTCCCGTGCCCAACTCTTTCTCTCTCGAGGCTTTTCGTGAAGGTTTTGATGGAAATCCAGGTTTGTGCAGCCAAAATCTGAAGAATCTTCAACCATGTTCACGCAATGCTAGGACATCTAATCGGCTTCGAGTATTTCTATCTTGTTTTGTTGCTGGGTTGCTAGTTTTGGTCATCTTTTCTGGTTGTTTCTTGTTCTTGAAATTGAGGCAAAACAATCTTGCTCATCCATTGAAGCAGAGTTCTTGGAATATGAAATCTTTTAGGATACTAAGTTTCAATGAAAGTGACGTTATCGATGCCATCAAATCCGAGAATTTGATTGGCAAAGGTGGATCAGGAAACGTGTACAAAGTTGTGCTTGATAATGGCAATGAACTGGCTGTAAAACATATCTGGACAACAAATTCCATCGACCGGACAGGTTTCAGGAGCAGCTCAGCTATGCTGACAAAAAGGAATTCGCGGTCGCCAGAGTATGATGCTGAGGTTGCCACATTGAGTAATGTGAGGCATGTGAATGTGGTGAAGCTATACTGTAGCATCACAAGTGATGATTGCAACCTGTTGGTCTATGAATATCTACCTAATGGAAGCTTGTGGGATCGGCTACACTCTTGTCACAAGATCAAGATGGGGTGGGAGTTGAGGTATTCAATTGCTGCCGGGGCTGCAAGGGGGTTGGAGTACTTGCATCATGGATTTGACAGACCAGTGATTCACAGGGATGTGAAGTCGAGTAATATTCTCTTGGATGAAGAGTGGAAGCCTAGGATTGCTGATTTTGGACTCGCAAAGATCGTGCAGGCTGGTGGTCAAGGGGATTGGACTCATGTCATTGCTGGAACTCACGGATACATGGCTCCTGGTAAATTTCTCTCATGTTTTGCCTTTCCTTGTTTGTTTTACTCTGTTTTGTTTATAGATGATTTTGCTAATTTGGGTTGTTTCTGAACTGTGATGCACAGAGTATGCATACACATGCAAGGTAAATGAGAAGAGTGATGTGTACAGCTTTGGTGTAGTCCTGATGGAACTGGTGACAGGAAAAAGGCCTACAGAACCGGAATTTGGAGAAAACAAGGACATAGTGTACTGGGTTTGCAGCAAACTGGAGAGCAAAGAGAGTGCGCTTCAAGTGGTGGACTCAAACATCTCAGAGGTATACAAGGAGGATGCCATCAAAATGTTGAGAATTGCTATTCACTGCACATCAAAAATCCCAGCACTTAGACCCTCAATGAGAATGGTAGTTCATATGCTGGAAGAGGTTGAGCCTCTTCAACTCACAGACGTTGTTGTCGATAAAGTAAGTGGAAGTTGTTCAAAGGAGAAAGTGAACACAGCTAGCATATCTGATCCAAGCAGTTAGAGCAGGAGGTCAGTTTTTTTTATGGGAGCTTGACCTCGTAGGTTGTTTTTATGCAATAAACCTGTAACTTTGAGCTTGTGGAAGTGCAATAGGCTTAAATATAGGCTTGTAAGATTTATATAGTAACTTCTATATCAAGAATGTGATATATTTTCTCGTGCAAAGCAGTAAATGCTAAATAGTTGGATGCAAAAGAAGGCAGGCGCATCACGTATTTGCTTCTACACAACTACTTCGCATTTGGGAATTACACTGAGAAGAATAATTTTTTTACCGAAGATTGTAGAAAATTGAGAAGAACAATCGCCCCTTTAATTTGATTGGATCTTTGGGGAGAGGGATGAAGTCGAAACTAGGTTCTTGGGGAACAAATCATTTTTCTGGCCATTAAGACTGGTTTTTAGTAATTGCTTTTTTGCAGTTCTAGTTATCACCTGCACCGTAATAATCAATAGCCATTACAATGAAAGATCAAAATTAAGAACAAGGATAAAAGAACAGACAGCGAGTGTTAAAACACCAGAATGCAATTGCCAATTGGGCTCACAATAAAATAAAACAAAACTGAAATGGTTAAAATTAAGAATAAGATACGAAGGTATAGAAATAAAAATGGGCATATTTCATTTTAAATTCGGGCTTGGAATCAGAACATAAATCCTTGAAAGCTATCCAAAACATTACCCGTACCAATTATGCCCACCAAATCATGAGTTTAGTAGGTTTCACCAATTCACTCCTCACTTTCACACTCCTTTCCCTTCCCTCACTCTCCATCCCCTTTCACTCTCTTGTTTTTCCATCAGTGAGTACCATCTTTATCTGTTTTGGGTTTTAAATTTTATATACAGAAAACACTTGTACTTCATTAATGTTTTTGTAACTTCGCTGGAAAACAGAACCCTTTAATGTTAAGTGTGAGAAATCTTGGTAACAAGCATGGATCCCAGGCAATTGGGGCTACACATGGAACCAGCCAAGGAGTCAGTGGTCTTAAATGGGAATCTTTATGGAAACATAGAGCCTTATGCGACTGGTTTTTTTAAGTTTCTGATCTTCACACAATTTACCATGAACGGTCAGGAAATCCGACTGGGCATGTAATTAGGCATGGTCCATAAAGTTTGCCTTTCTATTTATAAATCTCTGTGTTCACGTGTTCACGTGTTCTTTGCTTCTGGGTTATCTTCGTTTATTGTGTTTTTGATAACTGGGATTGTGTAATTGATCCTGCATGTTGAAAGAAGCAGTCTTTCACTTGTCTTCGTCTTTGTAATATGATTTAGTCTTTTATGAAGTGTTGTTTGGAAGTGGGTTGAATGAATCTCTATATCTCTCTTTTGGAACTGTTTACGTTTTTGTAATATGTTGTATTTACATGTTTGAAGTTTCAATTGTGGCATGCTTTATCTGCTTGCTACAGGCATTTGCAAGGATAGGAAATCATTACTTTGTGAACAAGGGGTTTTTCCCTATTAGAAAATGTTGATGAAATACGATACATCAACACTACACTTGCAAGCTTTGTTTGGAAAGCAAGTAATCTTTTCAGAAAAATAAACGATGGCCTAGTGCTATATGAAACCATCCTTGATTTTCTCTCTGGTCTGATTCTTTTAACACCCTCTGTTCTAGCCAATTCCCGCAATTTGATCTCTTTGTTAAATTTCGATTGTTTCTGTTGTGGTTGCATAAGTGAACTTCTAAGCTGGAGGCTCAGTCACAAAAAGGGGGGGTTGGCTTAAGTGAACTTCTTTAACTGGTATTTGCAGAATGAATTTCTTAGCTAATTTTCTTGTCGATTCAGCATATGGGAAATTAGATAGTCAAGAAAAAATTATATTTTTATTTTCTTTCATCTTCAGGTTGCATTAGGCGTCTTCCTCCCTATAATCAAAGCAGAAGGAATAAGAGCAACATTCTTCCCAATAACCATGCAAACATACTACAGAACAACTCCTGTCCGTTGATTATATGGAAAACAAGAAATTTGTGAATAACAAAGAACGAGTAGTATTACTGCTTTATTTAATTTTACTGTCAGAGAACTTGATTCTTCTCGGTTGGGTATTTCTAGTCTTAGCTAGAACAGGGAAACATTGCACTAATTCTTCTTGTTGTAGAAAGATCAATCTATTGGTATCTTATTATTTTTTGGGGGTGGGAAGAGATTACATATGGAATAAATTATAATGTTAGTATTATAATCTGAATTTGTAATTCATATGATTGTACAGTCTGACAATAGCGGTTTATGTGCCAACACTTCAGGATAAATATCAAATATTCCATCAAATTATTGAAATATTATCAATTCTATACCTAAACTATTTTTTTATATCAATTTTATCATTAAATTATTTCGATTTTTCAATTAAGAATTTTTGTTAGAATATTTAACAAGAACAAGTTAAGTTTTTCATAAAATGATGTTATTTCTTACAAAAAGAAAAATAATGCAATATGAATGAAAATATAGATAAAAGTTTTTAAAAATAGATGAAAATTCTTAATTAAAATCTTGTAAAAAATTTAACATGAAAATTGATATAAAACTTGTTAGCATACGATTACCTATATAATTATTATTATTATTATTATTATGAATATTCAAACTAATTTGTATATATTTCAATTAATTTTTCTAGCTTTTCTTTAATCATACAACAAGCAAACATTGTAATATAAACTGTTGTGTTACTAATAAAAACATTTTATCAATGTCTAATTAGGGACTGCTAAGCATAAATTTAAACGTAGGCTATGTTCAACTTGAGTCCACTTAAGCTTTACTGCTCTACTTACTTCCTCTTATATATGATCTTGTGAAACCAATTTAATAGAAAATTTGAAAAGTCAAATGAAACGGTCAAATTTAAATTGAATCTCATTTTAGAAGCATCTTGAAAACCAATTGTAAAACCTGCAGTGTTTTAAATTCTTCAAAATATGGGAAAAGGTTGAAAAATCATCTAAAATTTAGAGAAATCATGGATAGCGTCATATATATTTATGTTATTATATATTAAAAAAAAAGGATGGAAAAGATGCTACCGGACGATGGTCGAAAAAACAAAAGAAAACGGTATTGGGCCTGGACTGGAAGTAAAATAGATGCAATTTGAGAGGCCTAGAGAGTCTGTGTTTATGGTTTTGTCTGGGCCGGAGTTTCTGCCTTGTCTTCTGACATTATTTTATTGGACGAAAACAGACACAAGAATGGGTTGTTATTACAATCGTGTCTGTCAGAATTTGTCTGCACCTTTCCCAACGGCTACTTGGTGTGAGAAGGGGATAGCAAACACGCATGTTGTTTTTTAAACGCGAAGAAGGATTCTTCTACACACAGTTCTACTCTCTCTCGCACCATTTACCAACCCAAACATTCCATAACCAGCGAAGAAGGATTCTTCTACGCACAGTTATACTCTCTCTCTCTCTCTCCCTGAAAAAAAATAAAAATGGAAATGGAAGAAGAATCTCAGTGTTTGAAAATCAACGCCGAAGAAGACTTCTACGAGAAGATCGAGGCGCCGAAATTCGTGGACCTTAACGCTCCTGATCAGTACCATCCTGGCGATGACCGATACTGGTTCTGCTTGCGTGTTGGTAATTTTGCAAATTACTGTTATATGTTTGTCTCTGTTTTCCAATACTACTTCAAGTCCGAAGTTCTATCGATGCCGTGTTGTTTAAAATCTGATGGGTGAATATAAGACTTTTAAAGATGGAGGAGGTTGCAGTCCCCTTCCTTCATGATTTTTATTAAGAATTGGTTGACAGTAATTATTTTAAATACTGTCTGTTAAAATAGGATTGTGGGCCGCATTTATTTCTCAAGCTTACTTAATTTGTGTTAATTACCAAATTTGTTAAGAATTTTGTAAAATTATCAATGCGGCACCCTTTTTTTGGCTTGGTGGATCTTATCTCTTGTGGAGATTGAATTTTGAAAAGGTTAACGTTAAAAAAGAAAGAGATTTCTCTTCCTGTGGAAATCTGTCCTCCTTGCAGGTTATTTACGCGGTGGAGCTGGAGTTGAATTATATATAATAATATTACTAGAATTAAGTATGCAACGAGATGTTTGGGTGGGATAGAATTGGATTGTGTGTGCTGTTCATTGTTTTTTTTCTTTTAGTATGAAAACATTATCTTTCCAATTTTAGTATCTCATGATTGAATTTGTATTTGACGGGATTTTTATTTAATACTTCCAAGTGAAACTATGATCAAATCTAATTCTTGCAACAAGAAGATTCTACCTTTTAGTCAAACCTAGTTGAATTGTTAATGAGAAAAATGCTACCATCACTTGCAATGGGCTTTCAATGGATGCGTGAAACGCACACCTTTGAATTGAATGGTGCAAGGGTCCGTCACTTGTGAGTGAGGGTCGCATTTCCCTCGCTGTCAGTTCAAAGTCTCCGGGTAGGCTTGAGTGTTAGAATTTTATCTGGTATAAATATTTCCAACATGGCAATTTTTATTATTGAAACTCATGGATAATAGAGTCCGCTAGCACTATTTAGGTTTTCAAGTTGAGGATGAGAACGTTGCATGATGAGGTCCACCATGCAATGAATAAATAAACATAAATCTGATCCATACGAAAATTTATTTTTAAAAGCCTTTTGAAATCAATTAAAATGCTACTGGCAAAAAAGGAAATGCAAAAGGTGATAGAACTGAAGTAAATTCTACATGGATTTGCGTTGATTGGTCTTCTACATTGTGGAACTTTCCAAGCAATGGCTACATTCTCAATTTTGAGGATTTAACTAGCGTGGATGGGGGTTCGTATGTGTTTATCAATAAAAGGAAAGAAAAGAAACGTACATTGGAAATATAGTAAAATCATACTAGTTCATTTCTAACTCCTTGCATACAAGTGAATTCAACGTAAATTTAATTCAACTTCACTGTAATTCTACTCCAGAATCATTCTAAATGAGTCTTCAACATTTTTCAATAGGGTATCTGATTATTTAAGGTTTTTTTTTTTTCAATTTTCTCTTTTGTTGAGTGACTTTAAATGCTAAAATTTGAATTTCTCTATCTCATCCACTGTGCCTTTGCCTTAGGATGTGATCAAAAGCATGAAGAAGAAATGGATTCTGAAGCAATCTACAAAAATTTTGTTCTTCGGGTTAGTTACCAGTTTCTTTTCTGCAGTAAGTTGGTTTCTACATTTAGATTTAGGCTTGTAAGTTATTGAGTCCTGCAGGTTTTGGCTGCAAGGAGTCCCAACATACGGCTTCGGAAAGCGTTGTACAGAAAGGATTCAGGGTATATGCATTAAGCTTCTTGTAATTCAGATTTAACATTCTCTTATTGATATAGCTAGATCCGCACTAATACGATTTACTAATTGTATGTGATAGTGCCAATATCAAATGTCCCCAGACAGTTCCAGCAAAATCTTCGAAACCTCGAGTATCAAGATTGGCCCTGATTTCCTCAATATCTAAAAAAATGGTCGATCAAAAAGTGAAAGTCAAACCTCTTGCTAAGCGAAATGCAACTCCAAATGTGAGGGAAAAGCAGTCTTCTGTTGCATCCAAGGCTCTGACTACTCCAAGGAACAAAAAGCGACTGTCAAATCCTGATGCATTTCGGAGTGTTAGGAACCCAAAGGCAATGGACATTGCAAATAGTAGAGTGGTAGCAAAGGCATTATTTCGTTCACCTGATAAGTCAGTGAGCACAAAAACTTTAATAGAATTGGATACAACTGTCAAGAAAATATGTGCAGGTGTGAAGAAGTTTGAGGTCACTGATGGAAAGAAGCATGCTAATACACCATTGCCTTCAAATGCTCTAAGAAAACAACTGCGAGGACGAGAGGTTAAAAGCAGAGTTTATGATGGGCCGCTTTCCCGAAATTGTAAGGGAAAAAATTTAAAGCAGTATCATGGTCCTATGGCTCAAAAAGGGGCTGGAAATAATTTCAGTGACATGGAGATTCAGGAGAAATCAAGAAATGGTACTCTGGGAGTCTGCTCTACTGCTAAATGTGATGAAGGAAATAATCCACATGAAGGGCTTTTAACAACTGTAAAAATAGAACCATCACTGGTTGAGAATAAAGCTGAAGCTTTGTCAGATGCCAACGAATATACCCAGTCAAATTATGAGGAGGGGGGCTCGGGAGAAAATGACGTTCCCAAACTTCTGGCTTCAAGTGAAGAGGGCAATGAGACCAGTGAAAGACATGGTGAAGAAGAAGAAATGAACTCGAGTTTGGATAAGGGCACTGGTGGAATCATGGAAAGTAATGATAGAAAACATATTTTGATATCAGATGAAAAGGAAAATGATAGTGAAGCCATGGAGAGCGACAATAAGGAAAATGCTTCAGCCTCTGACGATAACAGGTGAGTAAACTCATATCAATAATTCTATTAGTCTTTCTAGGATGTTGTTAGATATTTTTGGTAATCAGTTATCCATGAATTTCGGAGCTGCAGAGACATGGATCTTAATACCGGCCACTTGAAAAGACAAACCCTTGGCAAGCATGAGAGTGTGAAGAGCACACAAATGGTAACTTTTTTATTAGGAATTTGTACTTCTCTCTCTCTGTTTTTTTTTTTTTTTTGATTTCTTTGTGAATATGGAAATGATTCAGATAGCCAAAGCAATGAGGAAGCCATCTAAAGAGAACTTCGTTACTGACGCTACTGGTGTTCAAGGACTGAAACATGGAAAACCTAAGCCTACAAATCCCAAGCCTTTTCGGCTAAGAACTGATGTATGTAATTTATTACCTATCGAAGTCCTATAAATAGTAATCTTTTAATTGAATCTGAGAATATTTAATTTATATATAGGAAAGAGGGATTCTCAAGGAAGCAACCTTGGAGAAGAAGCTTCAAGCTGCTCCACTGAAAGAAATCACACTTACGAGGTTCCCAGGAGGAAGTTTACAGAAAAAACAGAAGGCATTGCTAGTGAGTTTTCATTTAATTTACAGAAAACAACAGGGTGCATTGCTCGTTTAGCTGTCCGCACTGGTTCAAGTAGACTGAGAATATGATTCTGATTGCAGAGAAATGACAAGAGCCTTGAACAAACTGAATTAGCTAATGATGCTCAGAAAGCATGTGGAAAGGAAAGAAACACGACACAGAAGGAACAACATGTAAGGCTATCTATTTTTGAAGCGTAAAATAAAGTAAAAAAAACATTTAGGCTTGGTTTTCCATGGTTGTTTACAATGGCTCAAGCCTCCTATTATGATTTTTGTAGCAAAATCAGGCTTCCATCTTGAAGAACTCTAAGGAAAGAACGAGACGAAAATTATCTTCAGCTCCACAGAGACATACTGTTTCGTCCCAGCAGAAGCTTGTGTCTCCACTGAAGAAATATAGTCATTGTAAGGCTCAAGATTTGGGGAATACCTTGAAAAGGGCCAAATCACCATTTGTGAGAAATGTCGTGAGACCACAAGAGTGAGTTTCTGCTATTTTAAATAGTTATTTTAATACAGGAAGAGTTTTTTCATGAATAAAATAAGCTACTCTGCTCTTGCAGGTCCTCATCGACTACAAAAGAAACACTCCCTGTTACTTTACCTGGTCGACTAGGTGTAATAAAGGAAGAATCACCAGAAATCTTGTTGAGACCCAAAGAAGCTGCAAAGCCTAGCAAAAGCAGTGCTTCCCCAGAAACCAAAGCTTCTGCTGTCCCCAGGCAATCACTACAGGGGAGGAGGTCCACAACTATTCCGAAGAAACCGAATTTCCATTCCATCCACACTCCAAAGAGCTGCACACGAAGAGTGGCTTAAGTTATTTTCTAGGAAAACACTCCAGTTTGTGGCTGTTCAATTCATCCATTGAATTATTTCTTCTGCTTAAACTTTTCGAGCAATTCTTTGTTGTTGTTGTTGTTGTTGTTGTTGTCTGCATATTGTACTCTTATAGCCAAAGAGAGATCTCGTTCCTGTTCCATTCAATCAAAGCGATGCGAGCGTGTTCCTTCTAAAGGTCCTCTATTCTCAGTTTTTATATGAAAATATTGAGTGTTCTTGCTGAGTTGCTCTATTGTCTAATTAACCATCAGGCTACAATTTTTGCCAACGTTTTGTTTTGTCCTGCTGTGGCACTATTTTCTCATATAGTAAGCAAGCCTCTGCCCTATTTCGATTATTGGTTGCGTTGACATGATAGCAATTTTCAAGCTTTTAGATTTCTTGGGAGGAAGCAACACTGCATCTCAGCAGTAGAAAAGATGCACTGTTCATTCTCCTTGCATCACATTTGAGGGTTAGGGGTAGTGCTGGTATTAGGATTTGTTTAAATGTGAGAATTTTGGAAAAGAAATAATTCACAATAAAAATTAAAAATGTTATGTCCTTCCTTTTCTGAGAGCCAAAATTTATCTAGAAGTAGGTTTAGAGGAAAGGAAAAAAAAAAAAAAGATTTTCTCTAGCTTTCTTCTGTAGAAAAATCTTAGAGCGTTCAAATCAATACTTATTCATAAATCCACTTATAATAAAAACAAAAATAAATGATAAATGATAAAAAAAAAACATATTTAAATCCATAAAAATATTTATAATTATTCCTTAATCACGCTAATTTTATTTTATGTCCCTACTCCCTAGCCCTAAAACAAAGTTTAAACACTGCCTAATGACTAACAGTGCATAGCGAACAATACTTGTGGGCTCTGATATGATTTGGTGCCGGGTTAAAAACAATATGATGTTCAAATGTGTCATGCACGATTTAAAGCATGCAGAATAATATGTGATTTAAGTTATGGAATGGCCGGATTAAATAGATTAATTTTATTTTAATTAGATTATATAAAATATAGACAATAGCAGCAAATAAATTAATTTAAAATTATTTTAAAAAAAACAAATGATATAGCTCAATTCATGAGTCATTAAATATAAAATTAAATTAAAAATATATCAAAATTTCACAACAAGACTAAAAATAAAAATAAAAATAAATTTAATATCTCAATAAATAAATCACTAACATTACATCATCACCTTAACACTGCCGAAGACACCTTCCTAAAAAAAAAAAAGTAACATAACATTACAAGAGTTGATGTTTGGTTAATGAAGACTTTGTATTTGCTGTCCAAATGGCATGAAAATCAATTATTTTTTATTTTTTAATAATACTTTATATTTATTAAGATACTTAATCTAACCGAATAAAAAAAATAACAGTAAAAAGATCTTTGAAATCAATTTACAATTTTTTCCTTTCAAAGTATTTTGATGTTTATAGTATGCTTTTAAAATAAAATAAAATAAAAACTTATTTATAGTTTATTAATTTAGTAATAACTATTACATAAGAAAACTTCATTTACCTCCGGTAACCAGTTTAATAACTGTTTTATAAGAAATATAAATCATCATTCTACTAATTCCAGTAAACAGTGCCTATAAGTTTGCATGAACTTCGTTTTTCGAAGCAGTATGAGTTTCGGTTAACTTGCCTAATGGAACAAGGACAATATAGACGACAGTGCTTTAACCTTGGACTCCATGCCCTCTGTTCAGCGTATAATTTTATTATTTTGTATGCTGGAACACCATATGACGAAAGTACCCTGATTGTAGATTCCAAGTGACAGCAGTACCCTTGAATGTGACATATTGAACCCTAACCTTTTGTCAGAATTCCCAAATTAATTTTCCACTTATCCTCTGTCTCTGAACTCTTATCTTGTCCGTAGAAAAATCTGATTATGGGACTGTGTTTCTAAATCCAAGGTAAAGACGTACCCGCTCATAACACTTACATGATTCCATCCATCTTAAGGTTTATCTTTTCTCTTCCTGCTCTCCTTGAGCTCTTATTAAACCTTTTTTCTTGTGGATCTATAATGAATTCCTTACATGAAGTTTATTTTTTTATACCTATGTAAGTTTTAATAATCTTGTTTAAGTACCTTATGCTTCTGGGTTTGTCTTGTAATTGTGCTCTAGATAGGTGTTTGTTTGTTGGTTGAATATAGAGAAGTTGCTCAACTCTAGTGAAAAATGGTGCCTTGGTGGCAAAATAGGAACGCCCATTTGGGTTTTTCTTGTTGTTCGTTTCGTCTTCCTTAACTAGCTTGAAATGAATTTACAAGTAAAGTTAGGTGTTATCGGATAGCAGTGGTAATGATTTTCTCTCTTTTTTTCCCTCTCTTGTTGGAAAGGGTTGAAAGTTGGATTTTGATAAGCAAGCCAAAAATTTATAGTTCCATGGTTAAGACCCCTTTGTTTTTTTAATTTTATGTTCCTTTAAAGTAATATTTTTTTAGGTATTTTTAGATATTTTAATATTAAGAATAAATTTTTAAAAATAAAAAAACACTATAGCCATAAGTTTTTTAAATGACAGATGGACACTTAGCATCATATTGCATGAGTGTTTTATCAGAAAAGTAGTGTATTTTCCCCGGAGATATTCTTGCTAAAGTAAACTGTGAACTTTTAGGTCTTAGCATATAAAAGAAGATGCTTGGGAGGATTTATGCTTCCAAAAGACACTAAGTGAATGAAACATTTCTACTAACAGATGCAGCGAGATCTTTTAAGAACAAAATGTGATAGCGGTAGGGATTTCGCTTTATACAGAGAGACGGCAGTGCCATTTTGTTTTTAAACTTAATATAAATAGCATTTAAGGTCACAGTAAATTGCTCCTGTTAGGATGATGAATATAATATTTGGTTGTATTAATCTGTTATTGGGCCCTGAGTTTTCCTACGAGTATAATCCGTATACATTTACAAGTTATGGTTTTTATTTCCCTTTGGGATATTCCATGTTGTTTAAAGATCACTTTTTTGACATTTGTCTGATAGAAGCATTTAAAGATTGGCTTATGTTCCCAATAATTGGATAGCTAAACGTTAACATAAAAGATGATAACATTTAGCTATTGAAACTTGAATGTTCCTTTCGACTTAACGTTGGACAATGTCAGTTTTTGTGTATTACAGTGAATGATTTTCTTCTTTCAAACCTCCAAATCTGTATATGTATTAGTATTGACTTTTGCACCAATACTTCGTGTTACAATTCGTTTGCCTTGTGCGCTTTTATGTTTTTCCTTGATTTAAAATAATTGTTTATGTGATAGCATTTTAAATATGATCTTTTGCCTCTTGCAGGCTTTTTCTGGAATGGTCAATTCTTGATCGAGCTCAATTTGGATGCGAATAGTCGAACTCCCATCCACTGATAATGGTGTTCACGATCACATGTCTATTGAAGGTTGAAATAATCGATCCCTTTATTGAGAGGGCGGGGTTCTGAATCTGTCTTAGTTTTCACATGGAGAACCACACTTTTGTTGTTGGTCAAGAGTTTCCTGATGTCAAGGCTTTTCGGAATGCTATTAAAGAAGCAGCAATTGCACAACACTTTGAACTCCGTATCATCAAAAGTGACCTGATTCGATACTTTGCAAAGTGTGCTTCAGAAGGTTGTCCATGGCGTATTCGTGCAGTTAAGCTTCCTAATGTCCCGACCTTCACAGTAAGAAGCCTTGAAGGCACACATACCTGTGGTAGAAATGCACAAAATGGCCATCATCAGGCTTCTGTAGATTGGATTGTGAGCTTTATAGAGGAACGACTGCGGAATGATACCAATTACAAGCCAAAGGATATATTACATGACATCCACCAGCAGTATGGGATAACTATTCCATATAAGCAAGCCTGGCGTGCCAAAGAACGGGGTCTTGCAGCAATTTATGGCTCTTCTGAACAAGGATACTGCCTGCTTCCTTCATACTGCGAGCAAATAAAGAGAACTAACCCTGGAAGTGTTGCAGAAGTGTTCACGACTGGTGCAGATAATCGGTTTCACAGGCTCTTCATTTCTATTTTTGGATCCATAAATGGATTCTTGAATGGGTGCCTGCCTATTGTTGGGCTTGGTGGAATCCAACTCAAGAGCAAATACCTTGGTACCTTACTTTCTGCGACATCTTTTGATGCTGATGGCGGGCTGTTTCCACTTGCATTTGGAGTTGTTGATGTGGAAAATGATGAGAGCTGGATGTGGTTCTTGTCCGAATTGCAGAAGGCATTGGAGATGAACACTGAAAATATGCCACGGCTCACGTTTTTGTGCGATGGACAAAAAGGCATTGTAGATGCAGTAAGAAGAAAATTCCCAAGTTCTTCTCATGCATTTTGCTTGCGCCACTTGAGTGAAAGCATTGGTAAAGAATTCAAGAACTCAAGGCTTGTCCATCTTTTGTGGAAAGCTGCATACGCTACTACTACCATTCATTTTAAAGAAAAAATGCTTGAAATTTCAGAGGTTTCTTCTGCAGCTGCCGAGTGGTTGCAACAGTTTCCTCCCTCTCGCTGGGCTTTGGTTTATTTTGAAGGAACACGGTATGGCCATCTCTCTTCAAATATTGATGAATTTAATAGATGGATTCTGGAAGCTCGGGAGCTGCCTATTATCCAGGTGATTGAGAGAATTCACAGTAAACTCATGGCTGAGTTTCAGGATCGGCAGATGAAGAGTAATTCATGGTTTTCTGTGCTTGCTCCCTCTGCCGAGAAACGTATGATTGAGGCCATTAATCATGCATCAGCATACCAAGTCCTTCGATCTGATGAAGTGGAATTTGAGGTTCTGTCATCAGAGCGCTCAGACATTGTGAATATTGGGACGCATAGTTGTTCCTGCCGTGGTTGGCAGCTTTATGGAATACCATGTTCACATGCTGTCGCAGCCCTTGTTTCATGTCGGAAAGATGTATATGCCTTTACAGAGAAGTGTTTTACCGTTGCTGGTTATCGCGAAGCATATGCAGAAACTATACATCCCATCCCTGAAAGAATTGATTGGAGAAAGATGACTGAGGCTTCTATGAATGATGATGATGATGCTCAAGTTGTCAGGCCACCCAAGTTTCGTCGGCCACCAGGACGCCCAGAAAAGAAACGAATATGCGTAGAGGACGACCTTAATCGTGAAAAACATACCGTGCATTGTAGTAGGTGTAACCAAACTGGTCATTATAAAACAACATGCAAGGCAGAGACTATGAACAGTATTGAACAGTTTTAGGTAACCTAATTCTGTACCTTACAGCTCCCCTGGACTGGTTATGTTGAGTAGAGTAGAGTAGAGTAGAGTAGCGTTGCGATGCTTAAGGCACAACTGTCATTTAGTATCTGTAAAATACGAAACCTGTCATGTAACTAAAAATGTACGTGTCATCCAAATTATGTAATTTAGCCTTTTTAGGTAATGGCTAGTCGCCTCACACCCTTCCTCGCTTATCTTCTATTTAGATTAAAATCTAGTTTTATAATGGACAGAACAAAATGCAAGCGTTATCAATTTATTTTAACATCAAAAAATATGTGAAATGTATACCGAAAATTCAATGTGTTTAATATAATAAAATAAATCGATAATTAGATACATCATATAACGTTACAAATATTAATAACAAAATAATAATTTATCATGAACTGAAACGAAATTTGTATCTCTCTAATTCAAACTCTATTTTTTTTATTAATATATTTTCTCGATTATTTTACTAAGAATATGTTTTTTAATCACTGATACTATTTTTTAAATAAAAATCTCAAGATCAAAATAGAAACTTCTACCATAGCATTACCCATGTATTTACTGTGGTTTTACCAACTTGATGCGTATAGATTTGGATTGCTAACATCGCTGGAAGGCTGTCTTGGTTGCTTCCCCTGCTTTATGGAGATCCTGTCCTTTCGAGAGTCCGAGCTTGTTGTGAGCGGGCTTGCTGTTTTTTCAGAAAATATTCTGCCTCGGAAGTCTAACCAAACCGAGCGACATTAAAGAAGCTCGCAGGATCTCGAAGATAGGAAAAGGAAATAAACCATTCTGTATTTCCCTCTACTATTCTATTTGATTCAACTTGAGGAACACACTACGAGCTTTGAATAGCTTGCTACTAGCATAAATCTTGGATGACGAAAATATCTAGTTTTGGAGAGGACTTCTGACATTCATTTTTCGTTTTCCAATTCCAGTAAAAAAGAACTTATCTCGTACATGCATGCCCTGTTTATGGACAAAATGCATCCGCGCCCATCAACCGATCCTCGTCAGTTGAACAGCCAATAGACAACGAGATATTGACCATAAAAGTGCGTCAGCCTTAGCAGCCCACGGTGCTTGGAACACACATTGATAATGGTTATTTTCACTCCCTTCCCGCATCAATTCAAGCTCTAGTTTCATTCTACTGATACACCTCACTATTTTGGCGCCAAAAAATAAGCTTAACAATTTGTTAAAATTTCAAGATGAGGTCAGCCATGAAAGACAGAATCTAGACCTCCCTAGAATGTAAAACTGCTACATGGTTTGCATAGAATTCAACCATAAATGACTAATATCACCAGATAAATAAACCACACAATGGAGGTAGCTGCATGTATCCTTGTCAAAAGGGAGGCAAGGGACACAATATATGTTGCTTCAATTGTAAAGCTGCTTGAATCTTCTGCAGGCTTCTAAAACATTTTCCCTGTGGCCAAAAGCACTGACTCTGACAAAACCTTCACCACCAGGTCCAAAACCACTCCCAGGCGTGGTAACTACATGAGTTTTCTCAAGAATTTCACTGAAAACATCCCACGAGCTTTGGCCAGGGAAGTGAACCCACACATAGGGGGCATTCTTTCCTCCATATACATTAAAACCAAGTGAATTAAATGTATCCATTATAATGTTGGTGTTTTCTTTATAGAATCCAATCACCTCACTCATTGCCTGCAAGGAAATCAAATGGTTAAGTGTTTATTCTTGGTTTCATACAGCATTCGCAAAACAAAATTCCCGGGTTAGAAGACAGTGGGCTATACTACCCCAAAACGCACTGACCTTAAGGCCTTCAGGTGAAAGGCAAGCCCGACCACCAGCTTGGCAAATGTTGGATGCCCCATTAAAGCTAGTGCAAACAACACGGTTGAAATCCTTCACAACTGGGAACCCATCAGAATATAGAAGCTGTTTTGGAACAACAGTCCACCCCAGACGAACTCCAGTAAACCCAGCATACTTACTAAAAGATGATGTCTCCAAAGCAACCTGCAATTAGTATGGGAACTACCACGTCACAAACATGCATCACTAAAGAGGGTCCAAGGACTACTCCAGCTCAGAGAAAAATGATTGACAGCCAACATCACATTGTAAGAAGCAATACTCTAATGCCAATCAAAGAATGATATTGCATGATCAGATTATCGGAGTTTTGAACAGTCCACAATTTATATCCATGTTATGTAACAGATACACTGTGTCCACAGGAATTGATGTGAAAAAAAATTCATGCAGGTTCAGACATATCAGTTCTAACTTCTATGAAATCTTTAAAATAATAATGTCATTTGAAACACAGTTTCTACAAAGGCATTTTAAACTAAGAATGGTTCGTGAATGCCTCCTTGGTCCAGAAACATTTGAAAGAAACAGGGAATTTCAGGTGATAGAATACTTCACATCCATTGGATTAAATCCATTTTTACCGTCAATTGAACATTTATAATTCATGAATAGAAGGAAAATAACAAATTTTAACATAAATGAGTTTTACTAAGAAAAGGCAGGAACTTTTACCAAGAGAACAATAAGCAAAGCAAGATTGATATATTGTGGGCTACCTCTTTGGCTCCCGGAATTTCAAATATGGATCGTGGGTTATCATCAGACATATACATGGCATATGCTGAATCATAGATGATGATTGATCCATTGTCCTTTGCAAATTGTACTAGTTGGGTCAGTTGCTCCCTTGTTGCAGCAGAACCAGTAGGATTGTTCGGTGAACAGAAAAATATGATGTCTGTTCGTGAAACTTTGGATAAATCAGGGAAAAAACCATTCTCTGGAGTGCACCTCATGTATTCAATCTTACTGTACTTCTCAACGTCTTTCTGAAACTGTCCAGTCTGGCCCATGATGACACTTGAATCGACATAAGCCTGCACATAATTAGATGGTAATCAAAAGAGAGTTATCCAGGAATGCCCCGTATCTTCTTCTTCCTTTTCTTTGAATGTGTGGATGCTAAACACAATTGAATCATCAAGTAGCCTATCACAATGGAAACATTACTTTACCTAAGGTTCTGGTAAGTATAAAGTAACACTCTTTTCTCTTTTTCACAATCAAACTTTTCCACTAAACAACAAGCACCACCAAATATGCAACATAAGGAATCAATAAAGTCTTTAGCAGAACATCAATACAATAAGGTTCCCCGAACCAAACTAAGGAGGTTTTACTTTAACCATCTAAAGTTGAACTAAGAAAAGCCCCACAATAATGTTCCCTCCACACTAGCAAGGAAAAGAAAAGTTGGAAGGAAGTGCTGCAGTGGCATACTCAAAGGTCTGACTATAATTATCACAATAAGGATCCATCAAGCATCACAAATAAATACTGCATAATTTAGGAACATGTGCAAGGAGAAGGTGTTGAAAATGGGAGAGGGGTGTGAAGGATGTGCTACAAATTTCAAATTTCACTAACAGTTTATAGAAACATAAATTACCGGGTATGATGGATCTTGCACTGCCATGGTTACGTTTGCCCCAAATACCATCTGAAAGAATATTCAATCAGGCAAAAGCAAGTCAATTATGATGAAGTTTGCATATAACTAAAGCCAAGAAAATGCATACACGGGCATATCAAGAAGAAAGACAGAAGCAGGACATAAAATAAAGAAGGAAAAAACATAACAATGAAAGATAAAATCAAACCTGGAGGCGAGATATGTCACATTTGGCACCATCAGAGACAAATATATCATCCTCCTCGATCCCAAGACCTGCATAAAATGTTGAAGCAATTGCAGTTCTCAAAGGCTGCACGGATTAACAATTTGTGTTACTCTTAACTGTCACAAGGCTTGATATCAGAGAACAGAGACCACATAATAAACCTCATAAAAACTAGAACAGTTGAATAGTTTATCTTTTCTTGTTCAAGACCAGGCCAGAAGCAATGCATTCAGAGCAAAACACATGGCACCTAAAAATTACCATACAAATGGGAATGATTATTTTTATAAGAAATCTTATTGTCATTTAAAAAGGATTTCTAACATTTCATCTACAAAGAGAGAGAGAGAGAGACGGTGATTATAGTTAAAAAGAAAAATGCAAAACATCTCAACAGAATCCATCAAAAATGCTCAAAACTATCAGACACCTGAAATTTCATCAAAAGGAAAATAGCGTGTTCAATTATAATGCTCACATACCTTTTCACCTTGTTCAGGTCCATAACCACTGTAACCCTCCAAAGTAGACAGTGCTTCTGCTCTCTGCCAAAAATTAGAAAAGAAAAGAAAATTCAGAAACATGGACAGACAGCAAATGCTTAAAAGAAAAACATTAGCAATACTGATGTCATATTATGTAACAGAAACAGTTGAATTAAAAGCTAGACGCACATACACATATATTAGCTCAAGATGGTTCTTTTAGTAGAAGGTTAATGCAAAAAAAAAAAAAAAAACTAAGCAGACTAGGTTTTCGATACAGACCTCAATCGTAAACCAAAAAACAACCATTAATAATAAAAGCTATTTACGTTAAACAAAAATAAGCCTTACCTTTGCTATTGCAGAAGTTATAACTTCCGGGATAGGTTCTGTAGTGTCACCAATTCCAAGGCTTATCACTTTTGCATCAGGGTATTTCAGCATGTGTGCATTCCTCCTTCGAGCAACCTATTATTATTTTTACAGCACAGAAACAGAAAACACAAAGAAAGATAACATCATTTTGAATTTTTTCCCGATTCCATATCAAATATAAAACGGCTCTATTTTCTCTGCTCGAAATTTATCAACATTTTAAGGAGAATTAATCACAAACCTCTGGAAATAAGTAACCAGCTTGAAGCTTTGCAATATTTGCATTGCGGGGGACTTGTGTTTTGTAAACTTCACAAAAAGAATTAAATAAAAACATAAAAAAAAATAAAATCCAGCACGGAAAGAAAGAAAGAAAGTTTAGAAAACAAAAACGCACCGGTTTTCTGTTCTTGAGGAGCAGCAACACACGTGCACATAGAAGGCGTTTTCGACGCGATCGAAACATTCTTGTTTCTGCAGAGTTAGAGAGTTCGTGGTGAGAAGGGATTAAGAAACCGAAACACAAACACAAATGCTGAATCAAGATGGTAAGACCAGTCGAGTACCTAGCTTTGAAGGCAATAGGTGCGGCTAAAAACGCAGAGGAAGAAGAAGAAATCGAAGTCGATAAAAGTTGCGTCGGCGACATTTTTCGCTTTTTCACCGCGGCTCAGGGATTTTGAGAGCAGAGCACGGCAGTGACGGTGCTTGTTTTTTGAAAGGAGCTGCCCTAAACCTTTTCTGCCTTTCATTTATTCGTTTTTCTGTTCCTTTATTAAATTAAATAAATCAAAATCAAAATCAAATTAGATATATATATATATAAGAAAACTAAAATTTCTATTATAGCGACCATGAACACGATGACTGATAACTGTTTAGAATTTTTTTTTATCATTTGATTTTTTAAAATATTTTTATATTTTTTATATTAAATTGATTTAAAATTAAATTTAATAATTTATTTAGGGTAATTTAATAATTTATTATGGTTAACTTGACTACTTATTCTCCCTTTCTTTTTCTTTTCTTTTTTTCCTTTATCTTCTCTCGTTGGTTTCTGCATCTAAGAGATGCTATTTTAAAAATATAAATTGATAAAATAGTATTTTAAATAATATAAATGTAGTTTTTTAAATTATATGTATTTTAAGGGAAAAAACTATTTGGAAAGATAATTCTATTATAATATATTAAATAAATATTTTATTTTTTTAATAATTTTAATATTATTTTTTTATTCACTTGGCTAGATTTAATTTGTTTTTTTTCTAGCTCTGCATTGTTAGTTTTGTTTCTTTTGAGAAATATACAGAAATAACATTTATATATAAAAAAATAGTATTTTATTTAGCTTTTCCTTTAAAGTATGAAAAACAAGCAAAGAAAATTTAAAATATTAGTTTTTTTGTTTTTAATTTCTCCATTAAAGATGCTCTAACACTTCTAAAGGAAAAAACAGGAGTTAATTTTATTTTATTTTGTTATCTTGCTTTTTTTTATTGATATTTTTAGTAATAATTATTTTTCAATCTTGTCAATTTAATATTAGTTGGTTGAAAATTATATTTTATTTTTTTGTTGGTTATTAATGAATTATTCTAGTTTCATAACTCAAGTTTAGTATTTGATAAATTCATCGAGGTTATTTGAGTTTTTTTTTATTAATTGATTTTTTTTATTATTTTGGTTTTAATAGTTTAAAAATTAGACTTTACTAGATGATATTTTAGTTTTGTAATCTAAATTATATGTTTAGTATGTTAATTTGAAAATATATCCATTTAATTTCAACTCTGATATCATATAAAGCTGTAAAAATATCTTCAAAACATTATATACTTTTTTTTTCAAGCCATCATTATTATTTTTTATTTATTTCTATTCATGCTATCATGTTTATTTGTTTATTTTTGTTATGAATTTATTAAACATGTTAGAGTCTACGACCAAATCATGGATTTTTATTATTTCTAAAAAAAACATGTTAGAAATGCTTTAGTATTCTATTCTTTTTTTTTTACTGTAAATTTCTTACCACGATCTAGCTTGTAGTGCAGCATTCCAATATGATACAATACAAATTGCACACTTGACATGAAGAGCTATCATCTTTTCATAATACTAGTCATGTTTTTCATTCGTGTACCTCTCAGTCTTTAGAATATTACCCATATGCTCTAAAATAACCAAGAATTTTAATGGTGACTTGTTGTTTATATAAACATTATAGCACGTCAATGTATTGTTCTAATCATCATATACCAACCGTGCGGCATGCATGGAGTGGCTAGCATGCACGAGACAAGATCGAGGTTGTAAGGTGAAATCCCGTCAAAGGTCAACATATTTATTAAATGATTTATTTTTTCTTTTTCAATAACATAAGGAGGAAGCACTAGGTCTGACCCCTTGCTTTCCTTTTGTTTTTAATTTTTTTCTTTCGTTCTTGTCAAGCTAAAAAAATCATGAGATTCACTAAGACATTGTTATTAAATACTACTATATATTTTTATTTAATAATTGACATATTTTTTAAATAACAATACCAATAATAAATTGTCTTTGAAAATTCAATTAAAATTTGTTTTTTTTATTGTATTTTTAAATATATATTGAACATGATATTACCATATTTATGGTTTTTTTATTTTTTAATCACATAAAATATTTGTATACTATTTTAAATTTTTTTCTAACTTACTTTAAAAATTATAAAATATTTTTAAAAAATAGAAACAACGATTATGACTAGAAATATTGTATCGGTTGAGATAATTAAGAAATCTATTAATATAAAAATTTATCTTTAAAAAAATTTAAAACTACTGTATTTTTTAGCTTTTTTTATTATCTTGATAATATTAAAATTTAAAAATTTTATTTTAATATATTTTTAAGTAAAAAATACATTAAAAAATTTAATTCGAAAAGCCAGCTGTTCTGGGACGCTTGAAAGTCAACGGCGAGATACTAAATATTGGCGTTACAAGGCCCAATAGGGTATGGGCCTTACTTCAAACCGGCCCCTACTCTATTCTTAAGAAAATTATAGCAGTAGGCGACGAGTATATTTCTAATCCAACGGAAATACATGGAAGGGGGGAATAATAAAATAAAACCTAGGGTTACGGGTTTTCCTTGGAAATCCGAAGGCGTGAAAGAAGGGAGACTGGGAGAGCAAAGGCGACATTCTTTTTGCTCGACTGAGTTTGGATCTCTATTTTTCTCACAATTTCGTTTTCTTTAAACCAATTCGGTAAGTTGCTGTCTTTTTAATGGCTTCCTGATTTGATTTTCCAGCTTTTGTTGCTTGATTGCTGAGAATATCGAGGAATACAAAAGAAACTTTAATTTTGCTGATTTTTTCCGTGCTAGACAATAGCTTGTACTCTAATGAATTTCGGATCAACTGGGTTTGTTTTCATTCCAATTTGTTTATTTCCTGTTAATAACGATTGTTTTGGACATAACAAAAAACTGCAATTTCGTGGTTGAGTTGTTAGAAACTAACTGAAATTAATAGTATTAAAAATTTTAAATTGTTTTCAAAGCAAAGGAAATGCTGCAGTGTCTTTATATCTCTTGTGGTGCAAAATCGGTTGAATTAACTAGCTTTAATTTAAAATTCGGTTTATATTTTCAATACGTGACAAGAAGCATAATAAATCCACCCAGTTTTTCATGGAACAGTATCTTGCCTTTCAAGATTTCACTAACCAGCTTGTTAGCTGATAGCTCAAGTAGAAAAACACGCTACTACTCATAGCTGATTTGGCATTTGTTGGATCCATAATTTTCCAACGAGGAATCACACTTACTTTTCGTGTGGTGTGTGTGAGTTAGGGCTTGCCCACTATAGCTATGAACCCAATACTTTGTTTGCATACATACTTAGTCAGTGATCAATCTTTATTTTTCAATTAATCAAAGCAGGTATACGCGGATGCCAAAGATGCAACATAATACTAACAGTACTATCTCAAACTTGTTACTGAACTGGTGCTTCGGAGCATGTTTTGCAGGTTTTAATGGATCTAGAGACTGAGAACAGAATAGCTGCAATTCTTATGAAAGAAGCAGCGGAATTGCGGCAGCGAGCTGAGAGGGAAGGCGTGCATGTTTACCTTGAACGGCCTAAAGTAAGAGCACGACCAAATTCTCGCTTCCTCACTGCAACTGTCCTTGGAGTGCAGCAAAGTCAGTGTTTAATTGCTTTTATTTTTCAGCTTGTCATCCTTTGTGTTGATGCTTTAGTGCTATCAGATAAAAATGCATGACTGTACACCGTCTATTAGTAACAGTAATAGCATACCCTGCTGAAAGTCGTCGTCTGGGTTCCATGAAAAGATTTTTTTGTGAGTTGGCTGACATTTTCTAATTGAAGTCTAGCTATGGAGATTAAAAAATGGACATGGAAAAAGCATAAAGTTTACCCAGTTGTCTAAAGAATAAAGTTGTGCTTAATCATCTAACAGATTTTCAGATAATCTCAAAACAAACCTTCTCTGGGATTCTTAGGTGGAACACCATAGGATCATGGGATTAAAGGATAATGATTGGTTGGGTATTTGCGTACATATTCAACAATCTCTGTCTACCATATTTCAACATGTGAAAATTGACTTGCATAGTTAGAGATCCATGCGCACCAATTAAGGGATCCTTGCAAATTGTGTGCAATGTAATGATGTCCCTGTCTTTTACAGGGACTTGAAACGAAACCAACTATCTTTCTTTCTTTTTTCTATATAAAAATTTCATCCATGTATGTATTTCTCTTCTCTTGATTTCATCACCATTTTGTTAACAGACTTAGTATTGGCTTGATATTATGCCACTGATTTTTGTTTTATCTTTTCACTTTTGATTTTTAATTGATCTACTCTTTTCAGCAAATCGAGCTGTTGAACAGAATGAGATGTGGCGGGTCCGGGAAAAGGAGCTTGAGCTGGATGATAGGCTGAGAGGAAGATCAAGGTATGATGGTAGCAGCAGCAAGAACCATATGGATGTTGGTAATGTCTTTAGAAGTACAAGCCAAAGGCATTCTATAAATGAGAACGATACTAATATGCCATCCTCGTCAAGCAAAATAGTAGGGAGCTCTTGTTCGAAGGAAGACCGGGGTTTAAGGGATGAAGAAGTCGAGGAATTTTTGCACTCAAGGTCATCGGAAAACTTCTATCCACCTTCTCAAACTCATTTTATTCCTCAAATATCATTTGTAACTTTGTTCAAAATTTCCAAGTAAAAAAAAGAAAAGCAAAAACTCGTTGGTTTGACATGAATATTTTTGTTTATCACAGGGTTAAGCGAGGTCGAGGTGCTGTAGGTTCAAGGATGGATGATACAGGGCCTTATCTTGCTCCTTGCCCAGACCCTGACGAAAAGCTGTCCAGAAACTTGGATGCGAAGCTGCAGCGTGTTGTTTTTGGACCGGAGAAGCCTTCTTCGCTGAAATCTTATGAATCATCTGAGGAAGAGCTTGACAAAGATAGGCTTAAAAAGGAAAAGAAGGCTTGTTCAAAGAGTCGGGATAAGAAGCATTCTAGGAAGCACAGATCTAAAGAAAGGTCTAGAGAAAAGAAAAGGAAGAGAAAGGATGAGAAAAGAAGTAAACACCAGTAAAGGCCCTGTTTGTACATCATTGTTCCCGTTAAAGATTAACAACTTTATTGTGTCGAGTATGTATGATAATTCTTGTTCGCGCACAGTGTTTGGTAATTATATCATAGATTGTTTTATCTTTTGGAAATATATTAATTATTTTGATTAATTTAAAGCTAAAAAATAATTCAAAATACAGTTGCATCACAGCTAAACGGGGTCTATTCTCTGAGCAGAGCAGCTCCTCCTGTTCAGGTGTTCTCATCATCCAGATTTTTTATGTCTACCCGGCGCGCGTTTAACAAAACACCGAATAAGATTAATTAGCCCTGTCCTAGACTCCTAGTATTATTAATAATATTTCCATTATTATTGGCTATACAACAAGGCCATTAATATTGTTGGGGTTGTCAGCATATTCCGGACAGTTTTTTCTGCGCCCTTCGAACAGTAGAAAATCAAAATCGACACAGGTAACTTTAATGGAGAGGAATGGAAATACGGCATCGACCATGTGATCGGAAAACTGCTGAATATTTTTTCAATAATCGGCGAATAGGACTGGTGGTTCCAATTGTCGTCGTCAGATTACTCGAGGATCGTAGGCGCAGGTGCTTCCTAGGGGCACGGACACGGGGTCTCATCTGTACATTATTCATTTTTTGATGTCATGATGAAATTTAAATGCATATTGAAAAGATAATGTCTGTTTTCTATAAAGCTTTTAAAAAATATATTAACTAATAAATTGTAAAAGAGCTTTAATATTAGTTAAAGATTAAAAGTTTAAATTATTCTTCATTACAGCAAAAAGTTAAGCAAACATCAAATTAGATTCAATAACGCGTATGATTTTTTAATTTTAATTATAAATATACGAAAATAAAAATTATCTCGAGCTCAAACGTCTCTTATATGTATATATATAGCATGCATTGCTTTTCCGCGATACAACCAATCACTACTGCAAACAAGAGATTTTGATCATTGTACCCTCTTTCATCTGGAACAACCTTTTCGTCATTGTCTAGCCGGCAGTACATACTACAGCTCACCTAGGCAGTGTCCCTCAAAATGATGATCTGTCTCATCAAAGATCTCCTCCTACATAGTTCATTGTGCAAATCAGATCACAGTATGAGGTAGTCTCTAGAAATTGTTGGAGGGAGATACATGTGATCTGAATAGCAAAACGTGATGTTTACCTGTAAAAGCTCTTCAATGACATCTTCCATTGTTATTATGCCAACTGCTTCTTCTTCCTCAGGAAGCCTAGGGAGTGGATTGCCATTTATGTGCAAGATGTTTGAGTTCACGTCCTCTGTCCACTTCTTGCTCCTTGAGCCTCTAAATGAATCGTTGCCACTGTTGGGAAAGCTCTTCCACTTTTGAAGTGGTCTCTTGCTCTTCAAAGCCCTGTCCTTGGGAGGCTTTTCACCATCAATATTAACTTTAACTTCTTTCACCGGATCTGTTGCATGCAAGAGAAGGAGAGTAATAATTATCAAATGATTTACCTATCATAAAGACAGATGCTCTCCAAATTAGGTAGATTCTAGTACAGCTTGGGACTACAAACAGAAGTGGATACCCGCGTGAATTGACACTTACTGTCACCAGCATTGCTTACAGGCTGCTCTGGCTTTTTGCACTGCCTTGTAACAACTGCCATGTGGCTATGACCTTTCTGAAACTCATTCAATATATCATACAAAGGCAAAGTTTCTGGAACCGTACAACATAAACAGATAGAACCATCAGTCTGTAGGTAACAATGGACAGCATTTTGTTCTCCAGGAGCAACTAAAAATATATCATCGACATAAATACAATCCTAGACCTAAAGGTTACCTGGGAATCTTGCGTATAGTGACATTCTTTACAGGTATTTTATCTTCTGGGTGAATTGTCAACAAATTATTGGCCTAAAAGATCAAAATACACATACATTTTCAAGAAAAAGTAATCAGAAGTTTCAGCCAATTAATTTAGCGAATGAACTCAGATCAGAAGATATGAAAGTAAAGGCAAGATATGATGGAGAAATCAAGTGCCAAACAAAATCAATTAGCCCAAGAGGTAGTCTTAATTGGTCACCCTTTATTGCAAAAGCTATGCCTCATTTCCCCTAGCCATGCCTGTTTGCAGTTTGCCATGCTTTAGTTCTCAAAGCACTTGGCCCCCTTGTGGTTCATCCTATCTCTTTCTAGTGTCAATGTTAGGGGATTATGTTTCCACATAAATTGAAACATTATTTTTGGTGATTGCATAAAGGAAAAAAAAAAATGCAAATCACAGTATTCCACATAAATTGAAACAATATTTTTGGTGATTGCACAAAGAAAAAAATGCAAACCACGGTTAAAACTTTAAAATGAACCTGTTAAGAGCTAAAGCTTGATTCCAAAATATTTACTAGAAAGTGAAGTTAGTCTTGGGATAATACATTAGCTTTAAACAGAAAAGATAATAGAAAAGCCTCAAGGAACACCTAAACGGCATAAACAAAAGTAAGCCATACAAGGGAAATGCCCATCAAACAATAAATTCATGCAGATTGAAAGCCTATCACAGAGCCACGGTCCATGGGTCCTCGAAAGGAGAGTCTTAAGGAAGGCACACTCTTCTTAGAGACAATCTGAAAGCTGTGTTATGATGAAACAATTTTTTTATCTGAAACTGCAGAAAATCTCATAGCTAAAAGGCAATTGAAGCGGTTCTCTGACATATTTGATTTTTAATTTTTTTTGCGCATCATATAAATTACAAACCAATTAAGGATACAGGAATCACTTGAGTGAGAGCACAAAGAGTTGGCACAAAAGATAACCAATAAAAGCTAAACGTTGGCAAACAAAAGAAGATTATTAGTATACCACATTATTCAACCAATGCTAGTTCGTAAAGACATAATTCTAAGTGAATGAAGAAAAGAAGGATCTCTTTCATTGTTGCTGAGTACGTTAATATCATCAACTTACTAGAATTAGTCCAATTATGTTTGTAGGCTGCTCATAATAAACTGGCACTCTGCTATGCCCTTTCTCCAATATCAAACTCATCAACTCCCTGTACATGAAAAATATACAATGCGGCAAATCACAATGAATGTCATGCAACAGCAGTGATTTTTCAGTTTACCCTTTTGAGCACAACACCTGTCAAGTTTGTCATTAATGTCAATAGCAAAAGTTTCAGATATAGGGGTCATGGCATCACTAGCTGTTTTCTCAGTGAGCTCAAGTGCTCCAGCAATAATTGTTGTCTCATCATGAGTTAGTTCTCCACCTTTTCCAGCCTAATAAACATCACTGACAGGGTTACAAAGCTAATGGAAGTTATGAGAGAGAAAAAGGGTAGCAGACAACAGGATACGTGTGTTATAAGCAATGGAAAAATTTTAATACGGGTAGACAACTGCACATATTGATGGCTTGATAGGCAGATTTAATGACTACAAACAAGAACCACGAATAGAAGCAAGCAGATAAGCTGCATGGCGATAAATACAAAGACATACACAGACAAGTAGACGATAAAGCATAACATCTGTTCTACGATGTGTAATTCTGAAAGGTAATGAACACACCTCGTTACCATGCAAATTTACTAGTGTTTTCAACTCAGCTCTGCGAAAAAGAGCAACATGACCATGTCCCAGCAGAAAGTCCAGGAGCTGAAAATATCACATAAACATGAACAGTCAATCTAGTGTTTAGGAGGGTTCAACCACACGCAAGCTTTAACCAACATACGTGTCACCTTGCTTATCGGATAGGCAACAGGAAAACAGATCCAAACAAGAAGACGGACAAACGGAGCCACTGTTGCACCAATTGCCAAACCATATCGGGAACAAACAGATTGTGGTAAAATCTGCATATCCAAATGAAAGAACAATCAGAAGACCCCCATAAAACATACTGCCAATCATACCATCTTAAAAATGTAATTATAGATGAAACTCTAGAAGAATCAGGCTTATATATCCATCATTCCCAAGAAGCATCTCTTGTCAGAAAAACTGGCAACGGCAGAATGCATGTATATTTAGCAACAGTGAAAGAACTAGGTCCCAAAACAGAGAGGATCATCACAAAACCCGTAGTCAAAAAGCATTAATTTTCAAGTAGCATATCGAAAACAAGTCAAACTAGTAAAATTCTGCTTCCACGGTTCTACTGTACATCTACCGACAATTCCTAAGCGCTTTAAAAAAAACTAATAAAAATGCACAAATCAATATGGATGCCTCACCTCGCCAAATAGAAGAATCAGAGTTACTGAAATTAGAATAGCAACCCCAGCTGTAACCAGACTATCAAGAAAAATTGGAAGTGCCTGACAAAGTAAAACAAAAAAGAGATTCGATTTGAAGAATAATAATCAATGCTTATTAATTTCATCTCAACAGAACATACCTCCATAGCAGTAGCGTTGCATATAAGGAGCGTGCAAAGCAACAAATGCTGGTTTTTAACCACAGGCAATATTTTCGCTGTTTATGACAAGCAACAAGCAATAATAAAACCCAGTCATGAAATCTCTTATAAGCTATGATTTCAATTACTCGTTCCGCAACTACCAAAGGCCTACAACTACAAATGAAATCAATAAAACAATTTAATTGTTTTTTGGGGTAAATACATAAAATAAATAAATTGTTTGTTTATATTCAGTGTTATAAGGTTACTATACCCAGCTGGAGTTTATTGTTCATGAACCCTCTTAAAAAGTTATCGAGGCATAAAAGCCAAATCTACAAGGCAGGCTAGCTGATAACCATTGTTAACCACCTAATAAGTCTTGAAACTAACTATCACTTCCCCAAGTCCCGCACGACAAAACTGCAATTTTCTCACTATCCAAACAGAACTTAAACGGTCTAAATAAGGGGTTTTTTTTAAAATAAAAAAAGTAGCATAAACGCTGTACCTGCGTATTTTTTATTTTTAGGAGTACCGGATTTAGCAAGAACTTCAAGATCGACGATACTCATAGACATAAGGCCCAGAGTGAGGCCAGACATCAGTCCAGCGAACAACACGAGCAAAACAATTATCACAATGTTTACAAAGAAATCCCTTTCGCAGCACTTATACTCCACCGCCATTCCGAACTTCTCTCTTCTAAATTCACGAACTTCAGTAGTGATTAATCGTTAGAGAAACACCAACCAGTGCAAAATTTCCTCCATATTTTTTTCTATGAACTTTCTCGAATCAGTTCGCTCACAGCTCGCAAGCAAAGTCTTTTCCAAAAAAAAAAGGGTGAAAGACACGTGGTGTTTCGAAAAGTTAATGAAGAAATGAAAAGGCGGATCTTTCTTGACTACTTTTAGGAAATGATTGATGTCTAGACGAATCGTGAAAGCACTGAATTAAACGGCTAAAGAGTGACTATGACCATGTTAGGATTTTGTGTTATGCTGCGAGAGAGGAGGAGGAGGAGGTTGTGCACGGAGACTTGGTTGCAGGCAGGGGGGGTTTGCTTTTGAAAGTGATCTAGATAATGGAAGGAGAATACGGAGAGACGGAAAGGAAGGAGTGTTTTTTGGCGCTGTTAGAGGATGACGTGTGGTGTGAGTGCCGGAGATATGGTCTGTTTTCCCTCGAGGGACTGCCGTGGAGAGTGGTGAGCAGTGCTTTTTTATGCGGTAATCTATGAAGATAATATTTTACTATTTTTAAAATTTTATTTTTTATTATTAATATGTTCAAACAATTAAAAAATACATAAAAAATATTTCGAAGAAAAATAATTTAAAATTTGGAAAAAAATCATATTGAAACACGCGTGAAAAGCCACTAAAAATATGTTAACAAAATTAAAAATTAAAAAATTAATTTAATATTTTTAAAATCTAATCCGCTTTTAAAGTGCATCCTATTTTAAAAACAAACAGCATTATTTTTTAGGCTCGCGGTCCGCGAACATGCGGTTTTAATACTTCATAGTTTTGGGCTTTCTGGCCTCTCTCTTTTTTTTAAAAAATAAAAAATAAAAATACCATGCAACATTTTCAATTAATAATAGATGAAAAATTTGCTTTTTATCGGTGGTTAAGATTTCTATATGCTGACATGGAAAATAAAAATACCATGCAACATTCCGAATTAATTTGGATGGGTAAAATATTTTATATATATTCTGGAGTAAGACAGGGTGAGTTTTGTCAAGAACTAAGAAAATCATCGGAGCAAGAGACAAAAATAGTCTCCTGGCTAGTCTTGTCTAGAAAAATACAATTTTGAAAAGAATATTATATTTTATTTGATAATAAATATATTTAGACGAGCTTATGTGAAATGCATGGTGTGATGTGTTAATTTTTATCATTATTATTATCCAAATCTATTTAAACACAACACTGATGCCTTCTAATCCGTGCTGTTGCTTTCGTTCTGGTCCTTCTGGAGGGAATGCATGGGATTGCAAGCTCTCTATGTATGGTTTTGTTGTTTAGGGGAAATTTCAGTGGTCTGTTTAGTATTCTCAAATAACCATTTTAATTTAATATTTTAAACAGTGGAAAAAAAGGTTCATAGTCTCTTTCGTGATTTGACCCGTGAAAGAGCATGTTCGTTTTGTTATCTGAAGAAAAAAAACATAAAAAAGACCATGTTAAAATGTAAGAATATTAAAATAAAATTAAAAAGTACATTATATGGAATATGGAAGTAGTTTAATGCACATAAAATTAGAAAAAAAACATAAAAGTACTTTTCTTTTAATAAATATCACAAACATCATCCAAGAATAACATTTATTTAATATAATGAGATCTAAGAATCAATCAGCAATAAGAAAAAAATAATTTGTTTTTTGAATGATTATTTATAAAAAAATATTAAACTGTTATTAAAAAATTAACTTATAATTTATGTAGTTATTAAGATTAGAAATGTATAAAATATAATTTATATTATTTTTAATATATTTTTTTGAATAAAAATCATTTTAATTAAAATTTTACATAGTTAAAAATTTTAAGATTTAAACTCACAATCATTATAT
>SRLM01000085.1:2322271-2343622 GCA_015708895.1 Populus ilicifolia | reverse complement strand
GAAAGTTAACATCGTAAAAAGAACCAATCTCAAGCTAATAATTCTACAAATATCAATATTTACTTATCAATAACAATTTGAATGATTATTTGTTACTCGCGTGGAAAAGTTTAATTTCCCTGTTCAGTTGAAAAATGTATAGTATTTAATTAATTCAAAACAATCAAATCAATGTCCGCTTATCAAAACCTCACTAGTGTCTATCACTTGCCTTTAATTGATTCAAAACATTATACATATCAAACCTTNATAAACATTAATATTTTTATTAATCAACTATAAAATAATAAAATTAAAATTTGATAATGAAATAAATATAAATTCTGAAGGAAATTTATCTAGAATAAAAAAAGATTACTTGTTCAATTGGACCTGAAAAGAAATTTGTACGGGAAAGAGAGGCAGGGAACAGCAGCTAAAAAAAAAAAGAAAAGCTCTCGAACAGCGAGTGAAAGAAAAAAGAAAGAGTTTAGAAAAATGAGAAATGAGATGGAGTGAGTGCTGGAAACATAAACTATAGATATATATTATTTATTATATTAAAATACAAGCCAACTATATTTCATTTGTGTCCAAGCTCGTGTTAACCCCTTAAGCCCTCGCTATACTGTTATATTAATATTCTAGTATAAAAATATTAAAAAAAATTAAGGGGATAATTGTCCTCTTTAGATCCCATATAACTCCACCAATGTATACATATAAAATTTATAAATTTATAATTGTATCATCACGTCATCTGTGTGTGTGTATATTAATTATTTTATTTTCTATTAAATAATAAATAATAGCTGTACAATGAATATTGAAATCCAATAATAATTTATAAATATTAAAATTTTTTACATGATAAATAATAAATATAAAAAAATTCAACCCACAAATAACAACATTGATTTTTACATGCTAAATCTTAATCTGCATATACATTGTCTCATCATTCTGGGACATTTTTTCTCTCCTATCCGAATCCGATCACGTGTAAACATTACCCGAAACAAGATTAAAGTATCTTGAGTTTGCTTGGTGGCTCTATTTATGGGTAATAAAAACAATAGCCATGTAGATTTTGTTTACTGTTTCAATTACCGCTAAAAAAGTTATAATTTTGATGGACGTAGATTATAGAATAGAATTCTCATCACCTTTTTAAATTATTAAAATCTATTTTTTTATTTTAATATTGAAAAAAAAACCGCAACCAAAACGTGTTTCTCACACGTCCATGATGTTCCATTTTCTATTGATAAATGCTTTGAAATTTCCATCGCATGAGGTGATCATTTCTGGCAAAGTCCGAGCCAAGTAACAAACAAAGCTGTGAGCGTGGGTCATTACTGGACTAAAGGATAAGCGGGCCTTTTTGTATTCAGAACAGACTTGGGCCTCGTGCCCAATATCAAATCCAAGTAAGGCTGCACAGAATGGATCCCCGCTCTGGCGCAGGCTGGATTTAACTCTCAAAGTACAGGCAGATTTTAAATGAGATAATGAATAAATAAATAAATAAATGCAAGTTGGATTTGGATCAAGCTATCAGACTGTGGGTCTCTCGCTCGCTCTCCCAGCTAGCTCTCCATCAAAACAGATAGATCCAGATCGCGCTTTTAAAGATCTCCACCCCTAACCTTTTCCATTCGATCTCTCAGGTAATTCTCTCCACAGCAATAAAAAAATGGTTGATCTGTAAATTGATGTAACATATGTGTTGTGTTAATTGAAAGAGAATACAATTATAATTGGCGCGTTTCTAGTTTGATTGCAGGAAGGCCTCTTTTGTTTTAGGTTAAGTAACAAAAAATGTCGAGGAGGCCAGGGAATCCTGCCAGACGTTTGGCTGATGGAGGAAGTCTTCCTTTTTCTGGTTCGGTGCATTCTAAATCGCGTTCGTCGCCGTTACTATCCATTGGCCTTGTTGTCGTGGTAATTTTTTTTGCTCTTTGTAATTTTCATTTTCTTTGGGGATGACAAGTTAGTAAGTAAAGTGGTTTAGGGTTTAGTGTGAAATCTGCTGATTGAATTTGTTCTTTTGTTGATTTCAGGGCGCGATTCTTCTTATTGGATACTGTTACAGTGGCTCAGGTTTTTGGTTTCTCTACCGACTTTGATCTATTACATCTGATACTGATTTACTGCTGGATCTGATCTGGTTTAAGTGAACAAGAAGCATTAACTTCGTTTTTCCTGCTAACATAAATAGCATAGCATATTTTCTTACACTTAAAGAAGGGAAAACAGCTGATATCGAAACAAAAGTAAAGGAAATAAAGCGTTTTTCTAACGAATTTCGTGTTTCAGTTTGGTTTCCTTTTTGTTGACTTTGAATTCACTTATTATAGGCAGATGAGTTTGAACATGAAAGTTTTATATGCTACAAGTCTTGTGAATTTATGATCTTTTTGTGTGACAGGTGGGCATATCACCAATAGAGAAGCTTTAAGCAAGACAGAAGGTAAATTTAAATGATATCTTTATATTTTTCCTTCTTTGTTTGTACTTGTTTGGGTCTGTTACATTAACTGGCATATTGAAAGATGCAACTCTGTTGAATTAGTTGGTATCAGGATTTTTCTTGAGTGTTCCATTTATTTTTCTTGAGTGTTCCATACGGTATCTATCATATCCAGAGAACTCTTAGAGAAGCTTTTTCATACTACTTTAACATGGACTCTTTTTTGTGTGTGATTCTTAAGTAAGCATTGGCTAAAATCTTCATTTCCTTGACTGCAATTTAATGTTATTAGCTGTTGTTGTTATGGGCAACCTGTATTTCCTCATTGCCTTTCTTGTTGTGATTGAGAGTTACCTGTAGTTCTGAGCTTTTGATTAATCCTTAGTCAAGTGCAGTCCCCAGCTTTTGTCTTTGAACTAGACTTTGCATGTATCTCTTTGCTCTTAATGGTTTTTATAAGGGACAATGAAGATTACTAAGAACATTTTGAGCATTTGTTCTCTCTTGTCTAGGAATGTTGCCAGTGTAAAAATTCCAGCAATCTGAGATTTGGGGGTATTCATATGCAGGTGGTGTTTCTTGCACACTAGAAGTCCAAAGAGCGATACCTATTCTGAAGAAGGCTTATGGTGACAGCATGCGTAAAGTACTGCATGTAGGCCCGGACACTTGTTCTGCAGTATCAAGCTTATTAAAAGAAGAGGATACTGAGGCCTGGGGTGTGGAGCCATATGACTTAGATGATGTGAGTGCCAACTGCAAGAGTCTTGTGCGCAAAGGCCTTGTGCGTGTAGCTGATATCAAATTTCCTCTACCCTACCGGTCAAAATCATTCTCTCTTGTTATAGTGTCAGATGCGTTGGATTACTTGTCTCCCAAATATCTCAACAAAACACTTCCAGAATTGGCAAGGGTGTCTGCTGATGGCCTGGTTGTATTTTCTGGTAACTGGACATGTTGCTTGCTTTCTTTTAGGTTGTTAGTATCTCCGCATACATTCATGTAAATCAGATGCCAAGCTGAAAATTACTCTTATTCATCAACAGTGTTTTGAACAGTAGAAGGCTCAACTGGGGACTGCATTCACCTTAAAATATTATATCCTAAACTTGCCATGACTTAGTTGTAAGGATCAAACACCATGAAGAGAGATAAAGTGCACCTTTATTCATCTTCCTTTTTATCACCCAAGGCTCTTCCCTTGTCAAAGAAAGATGCTGATGGTAAAGAGTCCAAACTGTGGCTCTCATTATTTCATAATCATCAATTAGGAAAATGATATTCTTGTAAAACATAGTTATTTGTATGGCCATGCTATAAACAGACATCTAAATAGTCTGTTTACATCGCTAATGAATCTTTTTTCATGTGATATTTAATGTCATTCAAATAGCTCTTCTGATCTGATTGTTGATCTCCTTTATCCTTCCGTAGGCGCTCCAGGTCAGCAAAGAGTTAAAGTTGCAGAGTTGTCTAAGTTTGGTCGTCCGGTAAGTGGCCAATGTTATTCACTTTTTGAATTTTCTAGACATTCAGATCTCACTGTCTTTGCCAATACTATTCTTTTGCTTGAATGTTAGTCTGCTGCGTGTGCTTTCTGTGCATTCAGGCTTTAAGTCGGTTGTTGAAAGGGTTTGCTTTCTCTCATTATGGGAGAAAGGTACAAGGAATATGGAAATTCTGATCATTTCTAGGATAGAATCTATATATGTCCATGTGAAATTTTATATAGCGCATAGCTTTCAGTCTCATTAATCTTTGTTGTATCATGCTGTGAATTTTTATGTTTATGATTAGAGAAACTAAGATTCTATTCTAAAAGAGATACCTAACTTGCTATTCTTGTGAAGGCCAAATTCCGGACCTCAACATGGTGGATAAGGTACTTTGTTCAGACTGGTTTACAAGAGAATGAATCTGCCTTAAAGAAGTTTGATCAGGCGTCATTGAAGAAGTCATATAAGCCAGCCTGCCAAGTTTTCCACCTCCAGTCATATGATTGAATGTTTTGGTGTCATAACATTTTCCATTGCTCTGTCTGCAGACTGGCAACAAACCATGCCAATGATAAGCTATTTTGTGGAATTACGTTCATGTTGGTTCTTATCTTGATACAGCAAATATCTTGATCATTATTTATTGAGGAAAGTAAGCATGTATGAATTCACTTCCACTATTCTTTATAAGATAAGTTTTTGCACTCAATCTGCTGCTATTGCTTGTATTTATGTTCTGTTGGTACATCCAGACCTATTCTCTACTTTGACCGCAGAACATGTCTCAAGTTTCATTTTTGGTATGATAAAATCAGCATGGAAAATCTTTACGTTTTAGCGTCATTTTATTTGTCTTGTATCTTGTCATTTGTTTCTGGCATTTAAAACGTGTAGAAGGCAAGAACATCGATGATGTTTCGGAGAGATACTACAGTGTACTCGGGTTTAGCTGCGAGTTCTATTACCTTGTTTAAACGGGTTCTAGTTTCCTGAAGCTCTTCCCTTTGAAGCTGAAGAATTGCATGTTGCTAGCCGTCACGAATTTTGATGGTTTTTGTTTATATTACATCGCTTCTGTCAAGTTCCTTGCTGGATTTTAGATGTATGTTCAATGAGAATTGCCAAAAACTTTCCAAATTCATACACATATGAAGAATTGCCATTGTCATCTTTGGCAGAGCCGTGTGCAATCAGCTTTCATGCTCTGGTCTTTGTTCTCCATTTATAATCGAGTTCATCTTCCAGTTCCACTCGTATATTTATGGTACATTCCAGTTTTTTTAAAAACATCTTCGATGTTTGGTACTGTATTTAAAACGTTTCTAAAAAAATTGTATTTTTTTTCTTTTAATCAATATATTTTTTATATTTATAAATTATTTTAATATATTAATTTTAAAAATAATTTTTTTAAAATAAAAAAATATTATTAATATATTTTTTAAATAAAAAAACTTTAAAAAACACAATTCAGTACCAGATAAATTAATATCAGCCTAGTTTTCCCACCAAGATTCGGGAATCAATGAAATTTACAAGACGTGTACTCAATCCAGAAATGTATAACACATGCATTGGGCTTACGATGCTCCCATCGTATATAATAATAATAATAATAATACATAACCATCAACATTTCAAATTGTCGAAATTATAGATGTTGACATGACAGGGAAACTTAGTAGGTTTTTTCGGGTGTTGCAAAGTGTATTTTTGATAATTAAAAAAAAAAACCACTTTTGTCAACCACCTTTTCAGTGGTAGAAAACCAAGCAAGTCAACGACGGCTTTGCTGCTTTTTTTTTGTTTTTAATTTATATGGAATGTCCGGAATAGTTTACGACCTATTAAATATACTGTAAATTTAGTACACAGATAAGAAACTGTGAGGATGACAGATATATGAACCCAGATAAAAAAACAAAACAAATCCCTTTCATTGGGCTAAAAGCTTCTGCGCTATATTGTTTTTAATTGTTCTTTAAAGGGACAAATAATATAGTGTCCGCCCCCTTGGGTCAAAGATAAAAGGGATCTCATGAGCAGGCTTGGACTTTTCTTTAAATTGGCCTAGTGTGACTGGCCACATAGGCCCAAATTCTTAGCCTTTGTTTATTAGATCCATTATGCGTCGCCCCCGCGATTAAATCTCATGAAAATAAATAGCTTTTAAAATATATTAAAAATATCAATTTTAAGAATAATTTTATTCTTTTATAAAACTATCTGTCATTGTGTTCGTCCATTATGATTTTTATTTATTCTTTGTTAATTTTTTTTTGCAACTTTTTATTTTTATTGTCATCCTGTGATTTCAAGAAAAATAGACAAAAACATTCCTAGGTAATATTTTTATTTAATTATTTTAATATAAAAAATAAAAAAATATTATTAATATATATTTTAATACAAAAAATTATATAAAAAATAATCACAAACACACTCCTGAATATCTGAAACACAACTCACTCTTATCTCAAGCATCATAACATGTTATGTTATGGTAATACGGTGGGATTTAGTTTTTGAAAAAACAAAATAATATATTAAAAAAATAATTTTAAAAAACAAATACTAATTACACTAATAAACCGGCTGCTAGAAAGAAACAATAATCAACTAGCTCAACTATAAAATGAAAAACCAGAAGTGGATGCTAACGTGCGCCAATTTCTACTTCCAGCATCCCTCCCCATCAACCCATGGCCCCAAAAGACCAGCAGCCCAAAAAACTCCCACTCTTTCCCTTGCTCTCTCTCCTCTGCTTCGCTTCCATCTTCCTCGCTCTCTCCCTCTCCAAAAGAGCCTCAATCTCTTACGAAACCATCCATTTCAGATCCACCCCGACTGTAACCTCCACTCCCTGCAATTACTCTCATGGTTCCTGGATCTACTACCCAAATTGGATACCCAACAAATATGACAGCACATGTAAAGAAATATTCAAAGGTTGGAATTGCATTGCTGGCAATAAATCAAATGCTAAAGACATCATTAAGTGGCGATGGCAGCCTAACGGGTGTGATCTCCCTCCCTTCGACCCGGTCCGGTTCTTGCAGACCTTTAGAGACACCAGCATCGGTACTCTCTCTCTAAATTAATCATCATGTATGCATTTCTTGTGCTTTCGTTGGAGCTAATGAATGGTATAACAGTGCAGGATTTGTTGGGGACTCGTTGAATAGGAATATGTTTGTTTCTCTCTTTTGCTCTCTAAAAAGGGTGTCAAGTGATGTGAAAAAGTGGAGACCAGCTGGGGCTGATCGTGGCTTTACTTTTCTTCTCTATAATCTTACCATTGCTTATCATCGAACTAATCTCTTGGTGCGATATGGTAGGTAAGCTCTGCTTGCTATGCCAATCTTATCTTCTTGCATGTTTCGTAGCATTTTGGTAAAAAATGGAGTTCTTGGTTATGGTACTTAAAGATTTGAAACTACATAGGCATGTTCTGCTTTTGTTTGTTTAGGTGGTCAGCTAATGCTAATGGGGGTGAGTTGGAATCTCTTGGATATAAAGAGGGTTATAGAGTTGATGTTGATATTCCAGAAGGCACATGGGCGAATGCTCCGAGCTTCCATGATGTTCTAATCTTCAACACAGGACACTGGTAATTTAAGTTACTGTAATTTTTCTGAACAATGTAGGATGTGAAATCTGGTCTATATTCGTTTTATATATAATTGGCTGTAGCTGCTAGAGTTTCTTTTCCGTGCTGATCGTGCATCTTATTTGGTTGTTTTTATTATGTGATTGACTGTTTATATGGCTCTTTGCTTCTTGTGAATAGGTGGTGGGCTCCCTCAAAGTTTGATCCTGTGAAATCCCCCATGCTTTTCTTTGAAAAGAACCGGCCTCTGATCCCTCCAGTACTTCCTGCTGTTGGCCTGGACAAGGTTTTGAAACACGTGGTACAGAGTCCATCTGCTTTTAGTTTTCATCTCATTTTTAAATTGCGGTGAAAAATCCATGAATGTGCCCCATGATATGGTTGTGTGACCTCTCACTGCTATTTCAGTGAGTGGTGTCCTTGGAAATCTGATAGATAAAGAAATCCCAATCTCCAGAATGTATGTTGGTCATTCGTACTTATTTATCTGAACTTTAGTTAGTTTAGTACTCTTTAGCATAATGTCAGATATAATTCCAAAATTATGCTCCGCTCAGAGTTCTGTTAGCGTAGCACTTTGTAAGCTACTGACTTATGGATATGCCAACACAGGTATAAATCAAAAATAGACTGATGACAATTGATTCTGACAGGAAAATGATAAACTAGTTATCTGCTAGACTCTGCTATTTGTCTGCATGATGCATGCTTCCACACTTAATGTTCTGCAGATATTAGTGATATTGTTTCAGTGCTTAGGCTACATAATTGTTGTGGTTGTTTCCCTCTCTTGCGCCCTTGCATCTGTAGTGCATGCAGGATTCATTCTGCTACTCTTTATTTAATTAAAATGGGCATTTTTAATATCTCATGTCCTATGTTTTCACTGCAGATTCTCTTTGTTGAGAGACAAATGCGTCCGGGTGGAATCAAGCTCTTTCGTACACAATCACCTAGACATTTTGAAGGAGGTGATTGGGATCAAGGTGGTTCTTGCCCACGACTACAGCCTTTGTCACCTGAAAAAGTGAGTCACATCCGAACTATGAGGTTGGACTTGATAGTTTGTTGACGTGATGGCAATTTGATATTACTATGTTGTGAAGCATAATCAATGCCAAACCTTGCATGAGCTTTTCAATTGCTTCACTTTTGTTCTACAACAGTATACAAAGGTAAAAGCATCCTTTCTCTTTCAGGTTGAAGAACTCTTCTCTCTAAAGAATAATGGGACAAATGTTGAATCCCGTCTGGTTAATCAGCACCTGTTCAAGGCTCTCAAGGGGTCTACATTCCATATTTTGGACATAACTCACATGAGTGAGTTCAGAGCAGATGCTCATCCAGCAACAGCAGGTGGAAAGAAACACGATGACTGCATGCACTGGTGCTTGCCAGGCATTACGGATACTTGGAATGACTTATTCGTAATGCATCTAAACAGTATTAAGGCTAGAAACTGATGTATCCACTAGTTGATATCCTCTGCAAATTGAGTTCCCATTTGGTTTCCTGGAATTTGTTAGGTTTTGATCTGCTTGGTCTGATGCTTATTCATTTACATGATATTGATACCGAGATCTAGGATTTTCTAATACTGAATTTTAGAAGTTAAAAGCAAAACACACACACGAGAATGTGCTTCTAGCTATGTTTTGGAAACCTATGATTTTCATTATGGAACTGGAAATTCAAGAGCTCCCAGAAACATTATTTCAGTCTTGATTCTGGTCGCCATTTCTTTTGTAAAGATTTTGAAGACTAAAAGAAATTAACTATGGTCGCACTTAAGTCGCATGTTCCAGCACATGCAATTGCTTGCTACGCACGAAACAGAAAAAGAAAAGGCTTATTCAATCTCCACGACCCATCCCATGGTGTCCTCAATGCGACCAGTTTGAATTCCTGTCAATGTTGTACATAGTTTCTCGGATACATTACCCTCGCCTGTTTTATATTCAACCCTGCATTGGCATAAACAGTGATGGCATGTTAAAAGCAGCAAGGCCAGAGAGGAGAAAGAACAAGATACATTTTTTCACTTTTCAAATCATACAGTATGCATTTCAACTTGTACCTGTGTCCCTGATAGGTTACACTGCCAACGGGTTTAATTGCTATTGCAGTTCCTGTGCAGAAAGCTTCATCAGCATTTGTCAACTCCTCCAGTGGGATAGCACGTTCCTCAATCTGATCAAAGGTCGGTAGAGCATGCTCAATTTAGAGGGAAAATCAAATTAAACTTTAGGAATGCTTTACTCCTTTGTGCGTAATTCAGTTCTCAGCTCTTGCTACCAAACACTTGTGCATATCCAGAAAAGGATTAAAAATGATAGGAAAGAAGGTAGATTATGAACTCTCAGTTTACGAATACGAGATAGACTGTTTTTTCTTTCATCAGAATTTACTTACTTGATATCCGAGCCAGGAGGCAACTTCAATGATGGTTTTTCTTGTGATTCCAGGCAAAATAGTTCCCGCTATTGGAGGAGTTGAGATGACATTTCCCTGCAAAAGAAATACAATGCTACATTAATATATGATGTTACCCACCGAATCAAAAATAAACTAACTGCACTCAGAATATAAGCTATGAACTTGAAGCTGGAACATGAAAAAGTGATCTCGCCTTCATCGAAAGACTGATTCTCATTGGTCTTACCTTCACAACAAAGATATTACATGCAGTAGCTTCCTCTATATTTTTGCCAGTGGCTGCATCAAGGAATATAGCATCGGTGAAGCCTTTGGCCTTTGCTTGAGTGATTGCCTTGTAAATCTACAGTAGAAGTGAAAGGGTAAACAAGATTTTACCCATTATTTGTTAAGACGGTAAGCATATGTAGATAGCTAACATAACGCCGAATGCATTGCGTATCGCATGAGAAGTTAATTGATGACCGAATTGTGTTTCTAGTGAAAATAGACAAAGTAATGCTTACAGGCGAATAGTTAGTGATAGATTTAACGCCACCAGTTCCTCCAGGAATTGCTCGATAGACCTTATCTTCAACAGAGAAGTGCATGGGACCCTGCATTTATGCAAAATTAACACTTCATAACAACCCCACTTTGCATCACTAAATGAAGTGCATTTCTTTCCTTCCCCAGTACTTGACGAAGTTCTGCAACTGTCTACTAAACTCACATTGACATAGTTGCCAACTGGAGAAGCATATGCCAGGAAGGTGTATTCTGGAGATGGCGCCACACCTAGAATTGGCCCTGTTCCCAGGAGCAAGGGCCTAATATAGAGCGATCCTCTTCCTGGAGGAGGTACCTATGCCCAATTAAAAACACATTTTTAAATGATAATTACAAGATAACTAGTAAGATATTCATAAATGTGAACGAAACTTGAGGCTAATGGGATAAGTCAGGGCTGTGAATTTGAATACCCATCTTTTATTGGCCAAAGCAGTTTGCTTTATTGAACTAACAAATTGCTCAGCAGTTGGTGATGGCATGCACATTCTTTCCGCCCCCATTTGCATGCGTAGAGCATTTTGTTCTGGCCGGAAGAGTCGAATACGGTTATCATCACCTCTATATGCCTTTAAGCCTTCAAGTAACCCCTAGTAACAAGACCATTCATGTAATTGTCACTCAAATGGTCATGAGAAAAGGATCTGCTGATTAATCACCTATTTCTGCTATTAATTTAGCAGTGCCATTGCTCACTTGTACGAGTTCTTTACATTAGTGCAGTTTCATATTGCCACTTACTTGTCCATAATTTAGAACTCCAGAGGAAGGGCTCAGCTCGACGTTTCCATAGCGAGTTAGATGGCCTTGTGAAAATGCACTGTCCCCACTAGAGCATTTCATCACGTACATGTAATCAGTTGGAATGAAACTAAATTTAAGCTCATCCCAGTTGCAAAGGTCATGCTCTTCTTGATCACCATTGATACTGTTATCAAAATGAAAAAAAAAAAAAACATTAAAATCCCATCAAGTTGCACTGCATTAAAGGCTTCTACAAAGAGAACATTTCAAACTCTTGGGGATGGAAGTGACCCCTCAAGATGGTGCCCGTTTAGCTAAATAACGTAATTTACCTGGCATCACTAGCTGTTTGCACGCCTCTTGCATTCCTCGAGCAATGTCGTAGCTGTTGACAAAAGATAAGGTAAAACCCAGTTATGTTTACGTTAATATTGTGTTCATCAAATATCTCACTGGGTAACCTTTGGTTTAATTCAGTTGGTATTCCTCCTCTCAGTAAGAAGAGATCTCAAATTTAAACCCTGGATCAACAATTTAAGACACGGAACAAAGATTAACGGTACCCTATCAATTAGTTCATTTCTTATCTCATGAATCTATTTTTTAGTTATTTGCAGATACTAATCTAATGATAAATCAACAGTAATTTATCCATGAAATTTTAAAAGCTGAAGAAAATAAACTCATTTGACGTTGAACAGATCAATGGCTTTGGTTAGAAGGTGAATGGGAAATGTCTTCACACGCAATTTAGAATGATCGACTACAAATAAAATCGAAAGAAAGGAGCACAAGGGAGATTCTCTCTCTCCTCTCACTGGCTTGTTTTCTTTCAGGGAACAAAAAAAAAAACACACTAATTGACACCCTCTCAATATCCAGCTGCTGCCACTTCTTGAATGCATGCAGGTATGATGTATAGCCACTCCATTACCAGTTCTCAGCTCCAACTCCACTGTCTCACCAGCATCTTATTTTTTAACTTGTTCAATACCCATTTTTACTCACGACAATCAAGTCCTAATGGGTACAAATGAATAACTTGCTATTCATGAACAAAAAAAAAAAAGAAAGAAAGGGAGAGAAAAACAAGCAAAGCACTTGGCCTCTTCGAATGGAAGTCTCTTGCTCATTTTTTCCTCTCGGTTTGTTCATCTTCTAAATGAATTTGGGAAATAAAAGATAAGATTATTATTATTAAATCAACATTTGATATTTTTTTCAACCATATTTCGAGACGACAATTCTTTTATGGGAGATCTGAGAAAACCGTATGAAATTGTAGCCTGAGTGCAAGCTGGAGAAAGAGAGTACGGGCGGTGGTGAACTGATATTGTGTGAGCGTTGCGGGTTTCTTTGGCGACGGACAAAGAGGGTAAATTATAAAATAGTCCTCCTAGTTTCGAAACAAATTAATTTGTTCTGTTTGTTTTAAGAATTAATTACATAATCCTTTCACCAGCATCGACCACTCTTAATTTAACATTATTTTATCTCGATAATTTCCTTTTATTCTCATCAATCTTTTCATAATTCGATTTATTATTTTTATTTTTCCTATTTTCTGAATTAAAAAACAAAATTAAAAAAAAAACATAAAATGAATGAAGAGGGTTAAGAATTGGTTTTTTAAAATAAAAAAACAATCAATTCATTTCTAAAAAATAAAGTGACTAATTTATAATTTGGTGATGAGATACCGAGAATCTGAAGTAAACCGAGAGGTGCAAAATTGAGATGCAAAGCAAGAAGGGATGTGGCGGCGCTTCTAACTTAATTTTGCGTGGATGTAAGCCTTAAGCTCCTGGATTTAGAGTCTTCCAGCGATAGGGTGAACATCCTCCTACAAAGATGTAAGAAAGAACAAGAAATATTTGACGCACCTTGGTGGCTAAGACACCTCTTCTAAGTGTTCGATTAATCCACTCGAGGCTGCAAATCTTTCCTCTAGACATTGTATGCAGAGCTGAGCTTCGAGAGTACAGCTAGTTCACTGGCAATCCTGCGCTAAAAGTTGAATATTACCGTGAGCTCATGGGCTGACTGACTCTGATTGGATACAAAACCACGGCCACAAACGCCTCTCTCTCTCTCTCTCTCTTTCTCTCTCTCTCTCTCCAACAGGAGCACCGATGAATTTGCAATTCAAGACAGGACTCCACAATTAGGCAGTTTTAGGCGTGCTTATTTGCCCACGTGCTGTCTATATCTGCTTCCACAGTCGGTATCTGCCCCACCGGTGGTTGTTTATATATAGTTATTAATTACAGCATCTTTTTTTTTAATTTTTTTTATTTTCTTGATCGTGTATTTAACAACAAATAGCATTCCCTAACAGCCAGGGTAGATTATTAAATAAGTAGATTCTTCATAGAATTTCAATACAGAACCTAATCTGATCTAATTTGAATCTATACCACAATCTTTCTCCAGATATTGACGATTATATATGGTGGTTCTCTCATTGAGACTCTGTCGACGTTACTTTAGCCACAAGAAATCAATGACGACAAACATTGAAGTGGAAAACGAAGCCTAAAAGAAAGAGATTGACTGAAGTAGTACTTGACTATTTGTAATCACAAAGGATATTTCTGCTGATGAAGGATTTTTTTTTTTAAATTATCCTAGATGTATATTGAGGGTGAGACTTTAATATTGTTCGAGTCCCTTTTAAATTTTAGTGGTTATCTTTTAAATTATTTTTAGTTTATAAATATATTGAAATCAAAATTTCTTGAAATGATCCCAAACACACTCCAAGCAAGTCAATCACGAAGAATCTTAAAGATTATCTTGCTAGCATATTTCACAATATGACATCTCACTAAGATCGATATCCCAAAGATCATGAAGATAAAAAAAAGATCATACTGGAATATACCAGGATCTTGAGTATCATGAAAATAAATTAGATCGGATTTGAATATTAAAATTTCTAATACAGTTTTGAATTCAAACTCCATTGCTATATACAGATCAATTAATACAGCATTGCCAAGTTCAATATTAGAACCGGCTCCTCCGTTTTTCAGTCTTGACTTTTCCCTCTTGAATCAGCCTTGACAACTCACAATTCCAGCAAACTCTTGTTTCTGTTCGTCGGCATGTGAGCTGTGTTTCTTTCCTTTTCTGAAGAGGCAGCAATTAATGGCGTTCGTGGTTTAGCCTTGTAGGGAGAAACAGTTTTGCAGGAATTAAAATCCTTTCTGGATAGGTATTTAGCCCATCATTTTTAGCATCCTAGGACACCAAACTTCAACCAAAAAGAGTAAAGGCACAACAGACTAACAACTTAACTGGATTCGGATCCAAAAGATCCCCACTCTTCGCAGCAGGCATGTGCAGGAGCCATGTAAAGATGGTGCGATGATCGATGTTACAAAATCTGATATACTCAATATTTGGTGTTTTTCCTATCGCATGCAAAACAATCCCTTTTCTTGGCGTTAAAAACCTTTAATCAAGAATAAATTAATATTCTTTATATATTATTAATGAAATAAAAATATAATACATACCGCAAATACTTTTTATGTATCTATGACTACAAGAAGATAATTATCCTTAAAATAAATAGTTTATGTTAAAATTTGAATAAACAGAGTTTTATCATCTTAATATCAGTCTATAGCATTCCGTAGATCAATTGAGCTTTACGGGTGGCTTCACTGAGGAATCATGAATATGACAACCTGTTAGGATCATATTTATTAACTGCTAGAAAGGGCAAATCCCTTTCATAGCACTGTCACACTCCACATAAAATATCTTTTAGTTGGCAGTCCAATTAATCCTTATTGGGTTGCATTATGAACTACAGCCTGTCGTTTAGCCATTAATTTATTTACTCTATCACTCTTTATTATTATTATTATTATAATTATAAAAGAAAGGCTTTAGACTGGAGACTTTTGACCGGAAAAGAGACACTATATTTATTGTGTGTGGTCATATATCATCTATCATATTAATTAGTAAGTTGTCTCTTTAAATTAAATGGGTCTGTCACTGTAAATGATAGTAACGTGGAAACCATGTTACTTTTTATTTTAAATAGTTGGATTGAAAATCAGTCCTATGAAAATGAAAATTGATTATTTTAATAAAAAAAATGACGTTATTAGTGTTATGAATTTTTTTTAAAATATATTTTTTTAATCTTATTGTATTTTAAGAATAAATTATTTTTGATGATATGTATGTTATAACTTTTAGTTAATCTAATGAAAAATAATTTTGAATTTATTATTTGTTAATAGTAAAAGTTTCTAGATGAACTACGGTCCTGTGGTTTTTCCCGTTTACCTCGTAAAACTCATGGTATTAATTTGTGTGATTGTTGTATTATATTTGTTGATTGTTTGATTCTAATTTTGATTACACAAAGAGAAAAAATAATTGAAACTTGTGAATTGTGAATTAATCTGGATAAATTGATGTTCAGTTATTTGTTTTTAGTTTTCTTAACAAAGTGATATCAAAGCACTGATTGTGTAAATTAAATTTCTCGTGCAGTTAAAATGGATTTAAAAAATTTGAGCATGATAAAGCTCACTTTCTCTAATTATTTTCTATGAAAAAAAATGATGGATGATCACTTATATTGTGATGATTTGACTTTATTGCTTGAATGTAAATAAATTAAACCTAATAAGATGGATGAGGTAAAATAAAATGAGTTCAATAAAAAATGATTGTTTATATTAGAAAATGAGTATTTTCTATATCAATTAATTATATTTCTCAAGAACATGATTACTATATCATTTGAAAAATAAACCTTTGTTAAAAAGAGCACACAAACAAGATTTTTATAATTAAAAATCTTGTAAATTTAAAGTACAAAGATGGTGAAAATATTTGAGTAATGAGATGAAGCACTGATTCTATTGAGTTTATTGCTGGATAATTAAAATTTTTTAGTAATATCACTTAGTAATTCTACTATGAATGAAAAAATTACTTTAAAAAAATGAATAATAATATCTTTAATGGAGAGAAATGAAAAAATTACTTTAAAAAAATGAATAATAATATCTTTAATGGAGAGAAGATAAAGAAATGGACAAATACTTTTAAGTCTTGTGGCATCTAGTAATAGAAAAGATAAATAAAAGATAAAAGAAAAATATGAAAGTATAAATTATAAGTGTTATTATCGTGACAAATCTAGATATATTCAAGAAAACTATAAAAAGTATAAAAAAATAAAATAAAAATAAAAATGATACAGCTGTTAGAAACATATATAATACAAGGAGATAGTTATCAATGAATACTTTATATTGAAATTCTTAAGATTGAATAAACAGAGTTTTATCACCTTAATATCAGTTTATAATATTCCGTAGATCAATCGAGCTTCACGCGTAGCTACACTGAGGAATCATGAATCCGACAACTTGTTAGGAACTTATTTATTGACTGCTAGAAAAAGCAAACCCCTTTCAAAACACTGCGACACTCTACCTAAAATATCTGTTAGTTGACAGTCCAGTTAATCCTTGTTGGGTTGCCATTATGATCGACAAGCTATCTGTTAGCCATTAATTTATTTACTCCATTACTTTTTTTTATATATATATAGAAAAGACTTTAGACTCAGACCTTCTGACAGGACAGGGGACACTGATACCTGACCCATGACACTGTCATGCGGTAGGTATTTATAAAATCATTGGTCCCAGTCTCATCTTGGTCCCAGTCCCACATTGATTAGATAGAAAGAAGATTTCTCTTCTTAATTCCAGCGAATACCCATTTCCGTTACTTCAAGAGCACTCCCTCAAAATATTATTATGACTGGGGAAATTGAAAGAAACTGCTGGTTATACATTTCCAATCACTACGCTGACCTTGTTTCTATGAATCTTGCTTAAGTTTAACGATAGGATTGAACATCAAGAAAGTTGCCCATCTTTCTTGCTCTTTCAAGTTTAATAATTGATGAACCATACAAAAAGGGATATAGTCCTGAATCATATTATTATAATTGAAGAAACTACAGTCATTTGGATTCGGGCTTTGTTTAACTACGCTCGTGTTCACCATCCATATGTAAAGATAGCAGATTTTTCTGTGTTTTTCGTATCTTCATGTGAACTAGCAGATTAACTGATAAGCAATGAACAGATCCTTCAAGATTTGTATTTGCATGTCCGGCAAATTAATTGCTACAACCAATTCATCAATTGATGCAGAGAAGGATTCTCTGGGGTTTTGAGAAGCTCAATTAAGGTGGACAGTCCATCCCTTCTTGTCCTCAACAAGTCCAGTTTGAATTCCTGTAAGGGCTGCTCGCAGTTTGTGACACTGTGTTCTCTCCTGTTTTATATTCCACCCTGCATTACATACAAATCCATTAGCTCCGCTATATATGATCCGCCCAAAACCAAGAAGTGTTTGAAGTTTTCTTCACCTTTGTTCCTTGTAGGTTATGCTGGCAACAGAAGTGACTACAACTGCAGTTCCTGTGCAAAATACTTCATCCGCAGCAAGCACATCCTCAACTGGAATACGTCCTTCTTCGACCTGATCATCGAAAATATTGCCAAAATTGTCTCACTATTTGGTATAGGAAATTCAGAAGTTAAGATCACGTTTCTCTTTGTTGTATTTCAGAAGACATTTTGAACTGTTATTCTGACACACACATGGCTCATTCAAGTGGTGGAAGGATGATTCTTAATTACCTCATAACCACAATCTTGAGCAATCTCCAAGATGCTTTTTCTAGTAATTCCAGGCAAAATTGTCCCGAGTATGGTGGGGGTTGAAATGACATTACCCTACAACGAAGAAGCTTTGCGAGTGTGATTTAATTTGGGGAGAAGTAATTGATCTTGGGAAAGAAGACATAGAACAAGAAGCCTCTTCTGCCTGTTATTACAAGTGGAAATATTACGTGAAAAAATGCTATTCTGTAATACCTTCAAGATGAAAACATTACACGAAGAAGCCTCTTCAATATGCTTTCCAGTTTCTTCATCCAAGAACAGGACATCATCAAACCCTGCAGCCTTCGCTCGCTTCACTGATTCAAAAACCTATAGCAAATCGGATAAAAAACAATTCAATCAATGAAATACTTCAATATTTACCGCTGCAACTTCATAAACAGTATCAAAATCAAACTAGTGGCAAACTATGCTTACCGGAGCATAGTTTGTAATGCTTTTGATACCTCCAGTTCCACCAGGGGAAGCTCGATGAAGTTTGGTCTCGAAAGACAAGTTAAAGGAGTCGATCCCACTCTGCAATATCACTTCATGTCCTGTTTAACCCATAATTGCCTTGATCGGACTGGATCTATTTTTCTTAAGAACATTCGAAGCAATACAAGAAATCACCCACCTTGTAAGAGTTGCCGATAGGAGATGCAAAGATAAGGAATGTGCATTCAGGAGCTGGTCCAATACCCAAAACAGCTCCACTTCCCATTAGCAAAGGCCTGAGGTGCAATGTTTGTTAGGTTGGTTGCCATTTCATGTGCAACAAATGGATGGCACCAACCATTGACTATTGATAGCCACCATTGTTGAACGAGCTAGAGTTGGTGGCCACCATTGTTGAATGAGTTAGAGTTGGTAGCCACCATTGTTGACAACAAACCAAGAATAACTTCCATGAATGCCTATAAATAAAGGCATATGTTAGAGAGCAAAATGAGTGAAGTAGTAGAGCCAAAGATGTGAGAGATGTAGTAGAGAGTGTGCTGCCAAGAGCAGCAAGCAGTAGCTGCCATTGCAGCACTGCAAAGAGATAAATAGAGTGAGGTTGAGAGTTGCTACAAGAGGGGATGATTCCTCCTCCTCTATTGTTGTAAATCATGTTCTCTCCCTACATAATATAATGGCTTCTCCCGTGGATGTAGGCGATTTTGCCGAACCACGTTAAATATTGTGTCAGTGTGCTTGGCCTCCTATGAGCAAATATCATAACATCACCGGTCGGGATTCCCCAACAATTGGTATTAGAGCACATGGTTTTAACGTGATGTTTGATTTTGCTCAAAAATGAAAGTTGTCAAAATTGTGTTTTGACCATACCATTGTGTAGAGGAGGAAGAGACGAAGCCACTGGTGAAAACCGCGTCGAAATCGGACGTCGGAAACCGCCGCACGCGCCGGCGGGGTGACTGTCCACGTCATCAGCCACGTCAGCAGTTCTGCACAGTCACCAGACACGTCACCTGACACATCAGCACTCTGACCAGTCAAACTGCCACGTCCTCTGCCATGTCAGTAGTTCTGCACAGTCAGCAGACACGTCACCTGACACAGCAGCACTCTGACCAGTCAAACTGCCACGTCAGCTTTTGTTGACCTATATGTCCTACGTGGATGACACGTCATTACAGCCACATCAGCTCCCTGGATTTTGATCCTGTGTGGCAGAGTCTACGTGCAACCGGTTCTGAGATTGAATCTGGGCCGTTAAACAGGCCAAAATTGTTTTGATCAAATATTAGCCGTCTGAAATGCGATTTGGACGATTTTAGACTTGTTTCCAGCTAATTTGATCGTTCCGGATGCAATGGTACGGTCTGATCGTTAAGATTGAGATCAGAAATGGCAGTAATGAATTATTAAAGAGAGATTGCCCGTTCAGGAGGCATATGATGGTCATCATGGTGGTCGATGGAGCTGAAGAAGAAGAAATCACACATGTTTGCCCAATTACATGCGGTGAACTATTACGTGGGGAATTTTAATTGCCTTAATGGAAGGTAAAATTAGGACACTCTGAACACCCGATCATGTGGACAATTTGAGGTGGAGAGTGAAATTTGATGAAGACCAATCTTGACGAATCTGAGCACTGGTAGTCTCACCAGATGTTGAGAAATCAGGTATAAAACAAGGATACCCCAGATCACTTGTAAAGAAATGCCGCGACAAGGCTAGCAAATGGTTGTATATACGGAAAGACAGTACGATGGATAGATATGGCCTAAGAAGTTCTGTCTAGGAGATTGGGTTTTAAGCGGGACCGTTGTGACCCCTCCAATCTTTCCTGGGAACTTGCTTAGTGGAAGGATTATCCATACGGTACTATTTTCGTATATGTGACAGTTTGTTATGAAACTGTTGAAGACTAGCAGGATGACGGCACAAAGGAACAGTTGGGTTCCGTATGATCAAGGATCTGATGGAGTGGTGATTTCTCCAAGGAAGTTAGATTCGGTGATTGTAATTTCTCGAAGGGAGAATTGGTGAAGACCGTGATAATGGTAGAGAAATACATCAAGAAGATGAAAGATTGGCACCCTATTTTGACTTGGTTAAATGTTGTGACAGGATGAGCTGCTGTCAAACATAAGCAAAGAATAGGGAGAAATCGGGAGAACCAAAATTGCACGAGAGCACACGAAGATTGTGTAGGAGTACCCGGAGGATCCAACAAGGTACTGTAATGAGACAACAGGTGCAAGGAAAAGAAGAGTTCCCAGATGAAGCTCAAAGCAGAGACTGTATGAAAAAGTTGTACAACAAGAAGTCTCTTGTGCTCTTGATAAAGGCAACAAACAAGGACCTTTCAATGCATGTAAAGATGGAAGGGTGAGCTGTTGCAGATGCACCTAATTGAGGGGGTGCAAACGCCTGTGATAAAAGGCGACCGCCTATGATGAAAGGCGAAGACACCAAAGGGAGTTGGTGTGGGTGGAGCTGTTAAGCAGAAAAGGCGTAGAAGCTCCAAACATAGAAATTGAGGTGGAGGATTGCGATGAGTATACCGCAACTTTCTCTTTCTATGTAATTAGTGGCAGTGATCTCTCCCATAGTCCACATGGTGGTAGAGAATTTATGGAGCCACTTTAAAGCATCTCAGTTGAAGAAGGATGCGACCGCCTATGAAAGGCGAAGACACCTTAAAGAGAAGGTGTGAGGGCTATGAGAAAAGCCTATAATTAGACCACCACATGACGACGAGCGGAGACACCTCAGGAGAAGATGTGAGGGCTATGAGATGAGCCCATGATTAGATCATCGTATGATGACGAGCGGAGACACCTCGGGAGTAAGGTGTGGAGGCTATGAGATGAGCCCATGATTAGACCG